>PVKP010009970.1:0-66263 GCA_004027715.1 Plecturocebus donacophilus | reverse complement strand
TTTACCAATAAAGAAATTGGAACACTATAATTAGAAACAAGCTCCCAAATTATTAGGGAGGAGAACATGAAAGAAAACATAGTCCATAGAGCAGAAGAGATATCAAACCCTTAAGAATACTAAATGAGGCTGACAACATTAAATGAGCCTTACTGTACTTTAGTGAAAGTTATAACTTACCATAAAGGTACAATGTTCGTGTATCTTTCTGTGCCAACTTAGTAGTTCTACTTTTGGGTAATTTTTCCTAGGAAAACAAATAAAAATGCACATAAAAATACATTTTTACTGTTTATATTTGCCTGGTTTTATATTATTGTTCTTTACTGATTGTGCCTTTTAATATATTTTAAATTCTGCTTTCTTTCAATCCCCATAGCATGATGTTTTTCAGGCACGACCATTGTTTCTCACCTGGCCTTCTGCCAACCTCTTTGTAACTGGTGTTCTGTGATTCAGTTTTGCCTCCTTTGCTCCTCATTAGTTCCTCCCCCTCCAAGCCCAGACTATAGCCAAAGGGCTCTTTTATAGCTAATCTTATAATAAAATACCCTGCTTAAAACTCTTTAGTGATTTCTCTTGCCCTTTGTATGAAGTCTAAAATTCTTACGATGGTTCACCCTGTCCTTTCTCTACTAATGCCCCTCCACTTTTTTTTCTTTTGCCATATCCACATACTATTTGAACTATTATTTATTTATCTTTAAATAGACTTTAAAATAGATTACTCTTTAAAGTATATCCTCATCCTCAATTAATATCCATGAAATCATTTAAATTGTATCCTCATTCTCAGTTAGTATCTGTAAAATCCATGAAAAGTTTAATGTACTAGACTTTTTTCTAATTCACATAAAACATATACCTATTATATACGTATCACTTAGTTATCTCAATTACCAGTTATATGTATACTATGCTTTGGGGAAGACCTGTCTACCAGGCCCTTCATTCTGTGACAGATTTTTCATTTCTCACCTTTGTAGCTGTAATGAATCTTACAGAATTCTTTGAAATGCCCTGTTCTGTCTTGTGGTCTTCTTAATATTTTTCCTTCTGCCTGTAGTACTCACCTCCGTGTCTTCACTCATCCTTTGGATTTTAGTTTAAATATAGTTTTCTCTAGAAGATCTTTCCTCACTGCCCAGACTTGGCTAGGCTCCCCTCCTCTTATTACAGGCTCTCACAGCACTCTCTATTTTCCCTAGAGTGGGGTTCATTTATTCATTGTTATATTCCCAGTGCCCTGCACAGTTTCTGGAAAATAGTAACCACTCAGTCAATAGTGATGATGTGAATGAACATAGGCAAAAGTTTGAAAACCAAGTAAATATCTAAAAATAAGGGATTGAACAATTTATTTTTGGTATAGCCATATAATATGACCAATTAAAACTTGTGTTTTCAAAAAATACACATTTTAACATGTTTAATGATGTGATATAGTATTCATAATTACAAATATATATGTGTTTGTGTATATGTATAAATTTTTAAGTGATAAAATCAGATTATAAAAGTCTTTATGTAATTATGGTTTTGCTTATATACATTGTGTTAGTAGTAATACAGGTGATGCAGTTGTGGAAGTGTTAAATCTTTAAAACATTAAATTTTTTTCTTTGTAGTTTTTCTATCTTTCAGACATTTTACAATAAACCCATATTAATCTTGAAATCAGGAAAATTGTTAAAATTTGTGCTACATAATTTTTATTCTTCAAATTTTAGATTGTTGCTGTTACAGGTCTACAATCGCTTACAATTTCAAAATTCAGAAGGTTTTGAAAGCCAAAAGGTTTTTTGGAACTCATTTGGAGGCAAAGCCTGACCTGAGTTTATTTAGAATATTGATTCCACTTAGGGTGATTCTTCATATGTTTTGCTGCACAAATAATGTTTGTATTACAGATTGCTACCCTGACCCCATTGGTGGTGCTGCATAATTAATGACTTAAACAATGTATCGCCTTTCTCAGGTTTCCCAAACAATGAAGTTTAGATTACATCTGGTGCTGAGGGTTTTGGATAAGGGGTTAAGAATCTGATTCAATTCTAGTTATGTGGAGATCTGGATGCATTATTTCTGTATATCGTAGGGACTTTAAAAGTGATTGTATACTTTGTTTTAAAATTTTTATCAAGATGCATCTTCAAAAATTGGAATCAGCACATAATCCTCAGCAAATCTATTTTCGGAAAGATGTGTTATGTGAAACCCTGTCTGGAAACACCTGCCCCTTGGTGACTATAACAGCAATGCCAGAGTCTAATTATTATGAACATATCTGTCAGTTCAGTAAGTTGTTTTCCTTACTCACAATAGCAGTCATTCTCACCTACTTTGATTTGCTTTCTCTCTAGGAACAGACATCAGAAGACTTGGGCTCTAGTCTTGGCCCTGTTATTGTCCAGCCATGGGCCTGCCTCTGGGCCTCAATTTTCTTATCCTGCAAATAAGGGGCTACATGAGATGTTCTCTGAGATCTCTTTTGCTACTACTGTCATTTAGTTCTTATCCTCAGAAACTGTATTTAAAGTAGAATACAACAAATTATTTTATGAGGCCGTGTAGTAATACTATCAGTTTAGAAATGGACTGATTTTACATGTAAATAAAACAACCAGAAACCTATCGGTTGTTTTGATAGATAGCACTGAGTAGCTACTCATTTTCCCCTGTCATTTATATTTTTTAAATTGCCTCGAATGTACAGCTGTAGTAATAAAAATAAAACTGTTCCAATTTTGATAAAGAGACAAAGTATTTTCAGGAAACAGAAAGAGTGTATTATGTATGAAAATATGAGTGATAAGCTGAATGATTATTTTGTAGACTTATATATCTAAATGTATAGTGAAATTTTGGGGGGTAAATTGCTGAGCAGATACACTTTTTTCTCTATGCTTATCAGAGCAAAAGACAGAGCTAAAATTATATTTTCTTTCTTTTCCCCATGATTTTATGAAAAACAGTTTTATATTTTAAACTTCCCCAAAGTACTTGTTCTTTATAAAATCAACATGACATTAAGTAACTAATTTTACATGTTAAATTAGTCATTGGGAAATAAATAAGTGGATCAAATACTACTTACTGTTTTATGTCCTATTATGAGCTCCTTTGGGATATGGTTTTATTGATTTTATATTTGTTTCTTTTATAGGGCCTAGTGCAGTGCTTGTATGATGCACCATTGAGTTCTATTAATTTATATCAGAATTCACAATTGAGTTAGAGACATTTCTAAAGCCCCAAAGTAAAATATACAAACTTTTAGTAGCTGTTCATTTTAATTTGAGATTTTATGTGTACTTTAGGAAATCGCCCTTATGTTTTCTTATCTGCTCGGGTACATCCTGGAGAAACTAATGCAAGTTGGGTTATGAAAGGAACGTTGGAATATCTCATGAGCAATAACCCTACTGCTCAGAGCTTACGAGAATCGTATATTTTTAAAATTGTCCCTATGCTAAATCCAGACGGTGTCATCAATGGAAAGTAAGTTAAGCAATAGTTATAGAATATATTGTAGACCATTGCTGTTGTCCTGTATAAACTTATTGAAATAACAGTGTCCAGGTTAACAAATTTAGTGATTTTTCTAGAATAAAGATGTTTTTGGTGGGAAATTCATCTAAGATAAACTTTTAAATGAATATATATTTTGGATACTAGTAATGGTATGAAATTATGAGAAATTCTGTATCCATGAGAATATGCTTTCATAAAATGCCTGAATTGTTTTAGAAAAATCACAATGTCAGGTTATAAGAAAGATTAACTCATACCTCTCATATTCCTTTCTTTTTTGTTAGTGGCATGAACCTAGATTGTTCTACGATTAAGACTCTTCTGCGATGCCCTGGAATGTTAGCCTCATCTGCTAACTTCTTCCTAATATGAGGAGGTCTAGTTTCTGACAGGATTTCTTTAGAGGGGCAATAGTGGAAGATAATTACTTTGTAAGAGGAGGCTGCATTATAGTTAGTACAGTAAATTTATTCTGGTAATTTGACAAGGTCTCTGTAGTGCTGCTCTGAAAGATGGGATTTAGTCTAGTTGTTGTGAGTATCTCCAAAGATGAGGATTACATGCCTTACTTCAGTAGAAGTAGCATGAATATTTCTCATATTAGAAAATTATTGATTTTTTTAAAAAACAGAATTTCTTCTTAGTTAATATGTTATGGTTATGGAACTAAAACGATGTCTATTTTTAATTGAGAATATATTGACCAGTTAGAATTCTATTTATATTTGTCATCACTTTATGATTATTTGCCTAAATAATTTATTTGCATGATGGTTTTCCTACTTAGTACCCATAAATAAACAAAAAAGTATTTGATATTTTACAACAATGTATACTTTTCATATACTTGTCTTTCTCAGAAGGAGCACCTAGGTAGCATTTTAACTGATGAAGTCAAGATACAGCATGCTAACAAAACATGATTATTATGTAGTCAGAATTAAGATTTTTTTCCATATTTTGAAAATTTTGATTATGATTCTGAAAACTTACCACAGTTAATGTGACACAAAATCTTGCACATAGCAAATGCTCAATAAATATTTACTTAATGAATATAGTATGCATTTGGTTGAGCTTACCATCTATACCTATTTGAAATGCTTAGTGGAATACAATCATAAAGTTAAATCAAAAATGTACGTAAGGGTTTATTGGTACCAGTGTTTTTCTGTCTTTGTGTTTATGTACATGTAGTCATCGCTGTTCTTTAAGTGGAGAGGATTTAAATAGGCAGTGGCAAAGTCCAAATCCGGATTTACATCCTACAATTTACCATGCTAAGGGGCTGTTGCAATACTTGGCTGCAGTGAAGCGTTTACCTTTGGTAAGTAGCAATACTTGTTTTTACTTGGTATAGTCAAAGATAAAATGTCATTTTTTGTTATCAAGTACTTGTGTAATAATCGTGGGGTCAGATTCATCCATTATGTTTGTATTCTTAATTTTACAAGATCGAATGTTTATAATTCTCATAAGCCTTTTATTTTTCTTTTTTGGTTATGAATATTGATAACTCTTAGTTTTAGATACTTAACTTCACTGTTTGAAACAACCCTAAGGTAACAATATGTATCTTCCAAATTCTCAAACTAGAAGCTTATTCTGAGTTTTCTAGTCAGCTCTGAAGCTGTTAAATCTCTGCTACACACACGGGAAATGTAGTACAGGCATGACTGGATTGAACTATATACATATGCTTCTTCTGTTCTCACCAGCTTTTGATTAGAATGTTTTTGTTATATTAATATGTATATTATTTAATCTTTAAGAAAGAAACTTTGCAGAGGAGTAATATTGACATGTCTTTTTTATTTTTTTAAAAACGATTCTCTTAAAAATTAAATTAGAACTATACCCTTCTTTATGGTGTTTTTTAATAAATAAGAGCATTTTCTTTCTTTTTTTTGTTTGTTTTTTGTTTTGTTTTGTTGTTTGTTTTTAAATTAAAAAAAATATTTTTTGAGACAAATTTTTGCTTTTGTTGCCCAGACTGGAGTGCGATGGCATGATCTCGGCTCACTGCAACCTCCACTTCCCAGGTTCAAGCTATTCTCTTGCCTCCGCCTCCCAAGTAGCTGGAATTACAGGCACCCACAACCATTCCTGGCTAATTTTTGTATATTTAGTATAGATGGGAGTTTCGCCATGTTGGTCAGGCTGGCGTTGAACTCCTAACCTCTGGTGATCCACCCACCTCGGCCTCCCGAAGTGCTAGGATTACAGGCCTGAGGCACACTGCTCCAGGCCAAATTAGGTAAATGTTTTTATAACCATTTGGGGCAGCAATCACCACAACTGTAGATTTGAACTACAGTGAAATGTATTATTTTAAAAATGGTGAATAATAAATACAAAGGTGATATAGGACCTTTAAAGGATTTGGCAATTCTAGAGTTAATTATAGATCCTTTCCCAAACTAGGTATTATCACTTTTATTGGTCATAATTGTTAAATGGTGGCTCTTTTACAAGAAACAACAACAAAAGAAATTTAAAAACAAACAACAACAACAAAAAACCCAAGAAAATGCTCTTATTTATTTAAAAACACCATACAGAAGGGTATGGTTTTAATTTAATTTTTAAGACCATCATTTTAAAAAAAATAAAAAATAAAAGACATGTTTTTTTACAATAAAAAGACCAAGGAACACAGACCTACATGTTTATTGGCTTTATATTAACTACCTTTACTTAGTAATATAATGAAATCTTTTAATTTTTAAAATATGTATTTTCAAGGTTTATTGTGATTATCACGGCCATTCCCGAAAGAAGAACGTGTTTATGTATGGTTGCAGCATCAAGGAGACAGTGTGGCATACCAATGATAATGCAACTTCATGTGATGTTGTGGAAGATATGGGATACAGGGTAATTATTACAGATCATTCATGAGTTGTTCAATTTCAAACATGCATAAAAGTATAGAAAATACATATATTAACTACTCAGATTCAGTAAATGTTGACATTTTGCCATTTTTGTTTCAGATTTTTCATTTTAAAAGTTTTTCATGTTCATATTTTTCATCTCTTTGGAATTCATCTTTGTGTGAGAAGTGGGGATCTAATTCTGTTTTCTCTATGAATACCAGTTGGCTTGCACCATTAACTGGATAGTATCTCTTCCTCTGTCAATTTAATGATGCCATCTGTTACATACCTTATTTCACATATATGGGTGTATGGCAAGGCTATTATTTTAGCCATTCTTGTTTCTGTCTCTTTGCAAACAACATTTTTTTAATTACTGTAGATTTATAATTAATGTTGATATATTGTAGGGCAAATTTTCCTTTCTTATTCTTTTAAAATTTGCTTTGACTCTTTTTTTCTCTGTACTTGTGAATTTTAGGATCCATTTGTTGATAAACTTTTTTGGAATTTGCATTAGAGCTGCCTTAAATCTAAAGTTGGAGAGAATTATTATAATGATACATAACATTGTCATCTGTGACTATTGCCTATGTATCTAGTCAAGTCTTATATTCAATAAAGTATAAAATTTCTTCACATAGGTGTGAAATGTTTGTTAGATTTATTCCCAAATACTTTATGAATTTTATTGCAGTTGGGAATGGAATTTTTCCCCACATATCTGCCTGCCCCCAATTGATCATTGTTGGTACATAGGAAAGCTATTGATTTTTTTTTTTTTTTCAGAAAATATTTCTACACATTTTTCAGATTCTTCTACAGAGGATTACATATTAAGAATGGCATCACATTTCACAGTAGCAACACTGGAAGCAAAACTTTGTGATGCAAAGCCTTCACAATTCTCAACTAGATTTCTAACCTATAAATTTCATACTTCATTCTGTCAGTAAGTGTGAAAATAAAAAAGGGTGTTCTCAGACATTTAAAGTCTCAAAAGTTTACCTCACAAATAGCCTTTCTTTGGAAGCTGCTGGAAGACATTCTTACCAAAATAAAGGAATATATGAAAGAGGAAGGCATACAGAAATTAAGTTCAAGAGAGAGACAAAGCCCAGGATAAAGATGGGGGAAGACCCCAATAATGTATGTAAAACGCCCAACTTGTCAACAGTCAACGAATGTTCCTGCCATACAACCTTCAGAAATAGAGTTTTCTTAGGTTAGACTGCATTGAATAAAGGAAGCCAAGTAGATTAGCAGAGCTCAGTGATACAGTAAAGGGGACTATTTAGTTGAGACCCAAATAAATAAACGTAAGAAAATGAGACTAGTGAGAGGCCCAGAGAATGGGAGAAAGGTAGACGAAGAGCACATGCACAGAGCCTTCCCATAGACTGCTCTCTGGAACAGTGTCATCACTGCCACCATTGCCTCACCTGGTCATTTCTGCTTGTATCATACTTCACTTCTCAAGGAATTCTCACTTAGGCCCCAAAATGAAATCAGATCATACATCTATAGGATTATCTCTCCTTCATACCACTTAAGAATTACAGCTGTAAGATTTTCTGTGTTATTCGATTGATGGGGTTCTCTTTGTACTAGGTAGTAAGCTCCACATGCCTAGCAAGTATGTCTGATTTGCTCCTTTTGTCAATATTGCCACTATATAGCACAATACCTTATTCATAATAAGTACTCAATAGGTATTTGTTGTTAGGTGGGTTGATGGATGAATGGCAGACAGACGTGGGAAGGTAAATGCAAGACATTTTTCCCATTGTAAGAGATAAAATTAACTGGTCTTTTTTTTCATTAAAATTATCTTGTCCCAAATTTCTTCGATGAATTTTTTTGAATTTTGTTGTGAAAGGAAACATAAGGTGATGCTGTAATTAGAATAAATCCACTTTTCTCCAAGTATCATTTCTCAAGATGTTGACAGCTGTTTCACATACACCTCCCCTCACCAATAGTTGTATAATCACTTACATTTGGTAATTGCATTAGATACAGCTTAAGTTTTTCTTTAGGACACCTCAGAATCTTCACATGCTAATAAGCATCTTACATTTCCATGGTTGTGGGGGTGTGTGTGTGTGGTGTGCATGTGTGTGAAAGTGGAGTATTTCCTTTAATTTTATAATCATGTTAATTCCTATTGCTGTTATATAGCAAACTACCAGAAACATAGCAGAACTACTGTTCTGCACATCAGAAGTCTGATGCAGGGCTCACCGAGTTAAAATCAAAATGTCATGAGGACTACACTATTTTTTGAGGCTGTGGTAGAATTGTTTCTTTGTTCTTCTCCACACCTCTAGTATGTCTGTGTTCTTTGCATCAGGGTCCCTTTCAGTCAGGAGTCAAATCTGACCTCTACTTCCATTGGCACATCTCCTTCTCTCCTGTTGCTGCCTTCCTCTTCCCCTTATGAGAGCCCCTGTGATGGCAAGGGCCACTAAGATAATCCAGGATAATCTTACTATTTCAGAATCTTAACTGAATCACATCTGGACAGCCCCTTTTGCCATATAAAGTCACATATCCCTAGATTCTGGGGATTGAGACATTTTTGATGGTGACTGCCATACCATAGAACCCTTTTTTTGCAGATAGGTTGGGAAGAGATGGACTAATACACATAAATACTATGTTTCTGGTGATAAATCATAGTACTGCTTAGTGCAAATGTTTATGTTTTAGGGGAAAATACAAAAAATTATGGCATATAAATGGAGCGTCTTTTTTTTTTTTTTTTTTTTGAGACAGAGTCTCACTCCGTCACCGAGGCCGGAGTGCAGTGGCATGATCGATCTTGGCTCACTGTAGCCTTCATCTCCTGGGTGCAAGTGATTGTCCTGCTTTAGCCTCCCAAGTAGCGGGATTACAGGCACCTGCCACCACCCCCAGCCAATTTTTTTTTTTATTTTTAGTAGAGATGGGGTTTTACCATGTTGGCCAGGCTTGTCTTGAACTCCTGATGTCAAATGATCTGCCTGCCTTGGCCTCCCAAAGTTCTGGGATTACAGGCGTGAATCACAGTGCCTGGCCTAAAAAATTGAGTGTCATTTGAAAACATAACTAATTAATACTCTTCAAAAATATCAAGATTCGTAAAGTTATGGAAAGACAAAGGAACTGTTACAGACTACAGGAGACTAAAGAGAAACAATAACTAGGTACAAAGATTCTGGTTGGAATCCTGAAACACGGCATTAGAAAAACTGATGACATGTTGATAGACCTATTTGAATGAGGTCTATCAATAGTATTGCATCAATTCTAATTTTTTATTCTGATACTGAACTGTGGTTAAGATATTAACATTAAGATTGACAGAAAAATGAAAATTCTTTGTATTGTTTTTGCAACTTTTCTCTAAGTTTAAAATTAGCTTAAAATAAAAGATTTACACAAATCTTGATTATTACAGGTTGAGTGTCCCTTACCTAAAATGCCTGAGACTAGAAGGGTTTTAGATTTCAGATTTCTTGTTTGTTTCTTGGAATATTTGTATCATACTTGCTGGTTTGAACATTGCTGCTTCCAAAATTTGAAATCCAGAATGCTCCAACTAGCATTTCCTTTGAGCATTGTGTTGACTTCAAAAAGTTTTGGATTTTGAAACATAATGGGTTTTTTAAATGGAAGTTAAATCATATATTTGCTTTCAATAAGGGGGACATCATAGCATCCTTCCAGTAAGGTGAACGTCATAGCATATGATGCTATGAAAATGTGTAATTTAGCTTCAATAAAACTATTAGCTTTTTCAGTACCTTTTAATATTGCTAAATATTATGGATAGTAGATCATCATTCCTGAATGAGATGACTAACAATAATGTAAATTAGGACTTTTGTTTATTTCTTTGACTGAGTATCCCTGATGCTTCTTGGGCATTAAGTAAATATTTGTTGAATGGTTGGATGAATTAATTATAAATATAGACAAACATCTAACAATTATATTAGTGCTTATATATTTTTGTATAGTTTCATAGGAATTTTCTGTGTGAGCCTCATAATGCTCTGTGATGTAGATAGGGATTATCATTGCTACTGTACAAATAAGTCCACTAAGACATCTGAGTCAGTTGACATGCTTGAGGCCTTGGCCAAAATATGGTGTGCCTAGGACTGAAATGAGCTGTGTTGCTTTAAGTCCTGTGTGCTTTCCATTCTGTCACAGTGCCTCTCTCTAGTCCTACAGTTATGCCTAAACAAATGCCCTAGGTTATTTTCCAAAAAACATTTTTGGTAACCTACTGCTGCTCTTAGCAGAGCTTCAAAGCACATTTTCTTTTTGGGTGCCCTCTCTCTCCTTCCCTTTTCCCAAATAAATAAAATGATTAGAATTACATAGAAAATGGAAACACTCCAGATATAAAGTAGTAAGTGAAAGTCATCTTTTCCTAGTCATCATCTTAACACTAGACAGTTTTACCATGTATATTGTAAGACTTGCCTCTGTGCATATCCATATAGATATGTATGTAGTATATGCAGTTTTTGTCTTTTTATTTTTTAAACACTACATAGCAACTTGCTTTTTCCCATGATAATATTTATTGATCATCTTTTCAGATCATCCTATCTGAATCTGTCTCAGTCTTTTAAACAGTCAGGCAAAGATTTCCATTGTGTATTTTTGCTATTTTTGTAGACTGTACCAAAATTTATTTACTTAGTAGTCTGTGTTGGTAGTCATTTAATAAGTATTGCCAAATTATCTTTCATAAAGATTGTACAAATTGATACTACCAAATACCATAAATGCTAGCACTGTTTTTCCACACCCTTATTACGTTGTACTGTCATCTTTGCCAGGTGAAAATAGTATCTGATTGTTAACCATCATACCTATAATTATAAATAAGGTTGAGTTTTCCTATGTTTTGGCCAGTTATGATCTCTGTCTTTTAAAATAGCCTTTTCTCATATTTTCTACTTACTTTTGTACAGATCGTATAATTGTTAGTGTTTTTAAAATAAGAACTCTGTAGGCCAGGTGTGGTGGCTCACACCTGTAATCCCAACACTTTGGGAGGTCAAGGCGGGTGGATCACCTGAGGTTGGGGGTTTGAGACCAGCCTGACCAACATGGAGAAACCCTGTCTCTACTGAAAATACAAAATTAGCCGGGCATGGTGGTGCATTCCTGTAATCCCAGCTATTCGGTAGGCTGAGGCAAGAGAATCGCTTGAACCTGAGAGGCAGAGGTTGTGGTGAGCCGAGATTGTACCATTACACTCCAGCCTGGGCAGCAAGAGTGAAACTCTGTCTCCAAAAAAAGAACTCTCCCTATATATTACAAATACGTTTTCTAATTTTTTATGATGTGTAGTAATTTAAAGTTTTATCATATTTGTTAATTTCATAAATTGTTTTGGGGGGTTTTGAGGCTTTAGAAAGATTTTTTTCATTCTAAAGTTTTAAAACTACAGTTCCATGTTTTACTATTTCTAGTTTCATTTTAAAATATTTATTAATTTTAAGTTTATATTCTCAATCCAGCTAGAATTTAATTTAATGAAGAGTGACTTTAGATTGTTTTTCTTTTTTTTGCCGCTTTAAAATATAACATTTATTGCTTAGATGGCTTGGTACAGAACAGCTTTTTTTGTTAATGGCTATCCAGTTGTGTCAATATTTAATGAATGATCAATCTTCTCCACTAATAATAATGGTGATAATAAGTTTAATGCATTTGGTTCTAATTTTGAGCTCTCTTTCTTTCTAGAGATGTATGTGTTCCTTTATCAGTATCACAATTTAACTTATTTTACATCTATAGGCTAGTTTGATATGTGGGATTATTTCTCCAGTCATAGCCCTCCCCCACTCCCATTTCTCAGGATGTTCTTCTATATTTATGCTTTCAGATGAAATTGAGAATAATTTCAGTTATAGAAAACTTGGGAGTAGTTTTGATTGTGATTGTCTAGCTTTATTAATTAATTTAGGAATGGTTGGCATTTACAGTGTTAAATATCTCAATAGATCTTTTATGACTAAATTTCACATTTTAAACATTTTTTTCATATTTTTAGACATGGTTTTCTCAAATGATTTTATTTTGCTTATTGTTTATACTGTGAATTTGATTCCTCCATTGTGTTTTCTAACTGGATACTATGTTTGTTTAGAAAAGCAGAAAATTCAAAATTAGTTAAGAGGCATATTTTGCTGTTTCAATGGCAAGGGATATATAATAGAACATCCACATGGCTTTGCTCTAATTACTGTGTTTTCATCAAAACTTTTAAAAATTAAAAACATTTAAAATTAAAAACTGCCTCTTGGTTTATTTTATCATCATCATTCTTGTTTTTAACAGACACTGCCTAAGATACTGAGCCATATTGCCCCAGCATTTTGCATGAGCAGCTGTAGCTTTGTAGTGGAAAAATCTAAAGAATCCACAGCACGTGTTGTAGTTTGGAGGGAAATAGGAGTACAAAGAAGTTATACCATGGAGAGTACTTTATGTGGCTGTGATCAGGGAAAATACAAGGTAAAACATCTCGGATTTTCTAACTATGAAAGATATTTGAAGACTTCCCTTTCATTTATATCTTGTGGTTTTTAAATATATATTAAATGATGTTTGTTTTATTGAGTTACACGTAATTTGTAATAATGGAATCATACACAATCTTAAGCATAGGTTTTTATTTTTAAGTTGATTTCTTTACTTCTCTGAACTAAATAGCTTGCTTGGATCCTTAAGAAATTCTTGGTTATTTGAGTCTGTTTTTAGTCATAATTTTTAAGAAAGCACATTAGAGTACACAGTTACCCATTAGTAATTTATAATAACCTGTACAACTGGTACATTATTAACAAAAACTTGCCATTTTAATTTATTGGGTATAAATATGTTTTTAAGCATTTAAAATAAACACATTATACTTATTTATAAAGCAGCTGGTCTGTTCTGTTTAGGTTTTTGTATGTGTAGCTTTTATTTATGTGTTTGTTTATATTTTGAAAAATAAAAATAGAGACAGGGTCTCACTATATTGCCCAGACTGGTCTCAAACTCCTGGCCTCAAGCAGTCCTCCTGCCTTGGCCTCTTAAAGTGCAGTGATTATAGGCATGAGCCACCACACCCAGCCTTATGTGTGATTTTTATCCCTTTAGTAAACTTTTTTGTTCACTAAGACTACTCATTTGTGGTACTGTAGGCTTTTAATGGACATACTTAGAATTTAAACTTTACTTTTGAAACTAAATACTAGTAAAATGTTAGGTGATTTTGGATTTATTAATTTTAGAGATTGAAGACTTAATGTGCAATAAATTGGACGTTAGATAAGCAATGAGCAAAACTGAGTATTTCTATTTCTTGCTTTGCCACAGATAGATTTTCAGGTGTCATGCTAATTATTTCACTCCTTCCATTTTGTTTTTTTTTGTTATGGGGAAAGAGGATACTGAATCTGAGAATGATTTTTATATACCTCACATAAACATGGTTATAACTTTGTGTTTGAAAAGAAACATCTAACTGGTTAGCATTTAAAAAGTAAACATAGTTGACATGAAATATTTTAGGAGAGCTTGAATAATGACTTTTTTAGTCTGTAACAAACTGGAAGAAAATTACATTGATTTTGCAAGTGGTACTAAAGTTAAGTAGAACGTACTGAAATAAGTATAGTAGTAGTAAAGTAGAACTTATGAAATTCCAGTACTTTCTGTTCAGTGACTCTTCCCTCAATTTTAGGTTGATTACAATATACTATTCCTCTTCTTCCAAAGTGTAATATGAGATCTCCCTGAATATTGTAAAAACAGTGACTTCTAGTCAGTCCAGTTAGTTTACCAAGGGTATGGTGGTGCTGAGAGATAAAATGTAGCATTAGCACCACTCTAACTTCCAACCCCTGTCCCCTGATCATTGCTTCAGTGGACAACTGTTGTTAAGGGTCTCGTTGAGTAAGTGTGTGGGATGTGAAAAAAACTTGAGAATCACTTTTTTATAAGAATATAGGTGATTTCTAGGAAAAAACCTGGGGCTTTGTGATTTATGGAAACACACTATGACTTCTTAAAGAGGTGATTTATGTGTTAGGCTGCAGAAGGTGACTCAGAGCATCACTTGTCTCTGAAACTAGCTTCTGGGCAGTGAGGAAAGAAGCTTTCAGGACACCAATGACTTGGATGCCCCTGAAATCATCCATAGTATACAATAGTACTGCTTTGTCACTATATTTGGATTCCACTGATAGACTTTCATTGAATTTAAAATTTTTTCGATTTGTATTTTGATAAATTTGTTTGGTCATTTAAAAAAAAAGATTTTTAAAAAGCTAAGATATATTTTGAAACATAAACTGTTAAACCATTTTTGGAGTTTTTAAAAATATATAAACTTTTACAAATAAAATGGATACCTAATAAATGCTCATTTTTAAAGTTTTTTTGATATATAAATATATAAACTTTACAAATAAAATGGATACCTAATAAATACTCATTTTTAAAGTTATTCTTTAAATATATAAATATAAAAACTTCTATAAATAAAATGGATGCCTAATAAATACTCATTTTTCTCTGATACTGTTTAGTTAATAATGTATACATTGATTTAAAACTCTTACTGAGGGAAGTGTCTTACTAAGCCAGGGCTTTCCTTTAATATCTAAAATGCAAGGTTTTGATCTTAACATATACTTTTAAAAAACCTAATGGACTTTATTTTTTAGAGACTTTATTGTTTAGTTTTGAGTTCACAGCAAAATTGAGTGGAAAGTACACAGAGCTCCCATATATTCCCATCCTCCTCACACACACTTAACATCTCTTAAACTTGGTAACTGATAAGTGTGTGAATGTGGTAATATTTTAGGTAACAGTCTTTTTCACCAACAATATTTTTATCCTGCTGAGTTTTAGGCTGTAAGTATTCTTTATTTTTATTGTCTGTGAACTAATTCAGAAACAAGTATTACCTTTCTAAAACTTACAAATTAAAAGGTCAAATTAATGTTCTAATGAAGTCAAGTAGGTCCTGTTTCCTAGAATATTTGGGAGATGGCCAAACTAAACCAAAAAGTTGAAAAATAAAAAAATTACTATAAAGTTATGTGCTTCATATAGAGTAAGTAACAATTGTTACATTTCATTTTCTTCAGTTACCGTGTGCCATAGAAACTCACTTAGTCTGGTCACTGAAAAGCTGTTTTAAAATGCTTTCTCTTGAATTGATTATCAGCTGTCATCTACACCTACAACTTTTATAGGTGCAAGAATATTGCTTTTTTAAGGGATTTGTTTGTATCTGAAAAATAAATGATAAGGAGTATATTAATTTGCAGGCCATTTTTATGGTTTTATGTGATAACATTTAACTTTTGGTAAACCTTACATTGCTTATTGGGAAACTGTTTTTTAAAAAAGATAGGGAAGCTGAGGTAAAATACTCTTTTTCTTTGATAGACAAAATTCAAAATGGGCATTTTGAATTGATGTAGTTCATAGGAATTTATTTTACTACTCCTTCATTGGCTTAGATTTGATTCTTTTTTTTTTTTTTTTTGACAGTTACCTTTTATTTGTTTTTTACTGATTAGAGTCTCTTATCATACAGAAGAAGTGTCTATAAAGTAATGTTCAAGTATTCATATTGGAGCCTTGATTTTAATACTATAATATTTCAACATTAGCATATAAAGCAGTGGATTACAAGAAGTACTAATAAGCTCTTGTTAAAATGCAGTAAAACTGTATTTTAACATTCTACAAGTAATGTTACTTGTAGAATTCATATGAATTCTACATTATTATTTTTGTTTTGTTTTGTTTTTCAACTTTATGGTTTAAATAGTTTAAATTCACATGAATTCTACAAGTAACATTAACCACAAAGTGTTAATGTATTTTTTTCTTTCTAGTGTGATGCTGAAAATCGTTTGCATTATAGTGAAAGGGAATAGACACTTTAGGAATTGTGTTTTAGGATAGTTTCCTTTGTGACTTAGAATAATCTTATATTGTTGAGACGTTAAGCTTGTGGAGTCCTAGTTCCATACAAAGTACCAGCTTTTTAATTTTATTAATATAGTTATACATTCTTTTTATATAATTTCATTGAGATGTAGCCAGAAGATAGCAAACTTTGTAATTATATGCATAATATTTCTTTATTTTAAGGGTTTACAGATTGGTACCCGAGAATTGGAAGAGATGGGAGCAAAATTTTGTGTTGGTCTTTTACGTTTGAAAAGACTGACATCTCCACTAGAGTACAATCTGCCTTCCAGCCTGCTTGACTTTGAAAATGATTTAATTGAATCAAGCTGCAAAGTAACTAGGTAGGACAAAATTGTTTATTCTTTTATTACATTGTAGTGTATTATTAGACTTCATTAAAATAGCTTATCATAGAAAGGACATGGAAATTTTGACAGGCAAGACCATGTTTAGAATTAATATAATTAAGTTAATACATCTAATATTTGTTCCAAATTACTGTATTGCTGATTCTTTTAATGTTGATATTTGCATGAGATTTTAATAAAAATATATTTCAAATATTTTTAGTGGTTGTAATGGTTTACTTTTAACCCCAAAATGAACAGTGTGAGAAATATTGTACTTAGCTAATATCTAAGTTAAGAGGGCTTAGACAGCTGAGTGGAGTGACTCACACTTGTAATCCCAGCACTTGGGGAGACTGAGGCGGGTGGATCACCTTAGATCAGGAGTTTGAGAGCAGCCTGGCCAACATAGTGAAACCCCATCCTCCTAAAAATGCAAGAATTAGCCGGGCATTGTACAGGGCGCCTATAATCCCAGCTACTCAGAAGGCTGAGGCAGAAGAAACACTTGAACCTGGGAAGTGGAGGTTGCAGTGAGCCAAGCTTTCGCCATTGCACTCCAGCCTGGGCAACAGAGGGAGACTCTATCTCAACAACAACGAAAAAAAGAGGGCTTAGAGTCAGGAATATTCCAAAAGATTTTGTTGATGTCTACACAACTGATGGTTGTTTAGTGTCCTTCTGGTTATATAGATTAGAAACAGCTAATTTAGCATTCCTCTGAAAATTTAACTACAACTGCCAAATATACTTCTAAATAGGTAGTCTTTTTCTCCTGAAATTTATTATATACAACTTTGATAAGTTATAGGCTCAGAGATAATTTAGAATCAGAATTCTTAATTATAATGCCAGAGATTAGCATTTTTAGTTTTTTGTATATGGGTAAGAATAGTCTCATTTTATAGAACCTTCATGATTTTTGTTGTTAGGCATTAACGTGTCACCAAATTTGTTAATTTATTGCTATATACTGTTGTATATATCAGTATAGCAGTTTTAGGTGTGGCAAACATTACTTGGAACTCCATTCTTCATAAATGTGATAATAATCACCTGCATTTCTACCCTTCAAAGTACCTGCTAATCAAAAATGGAAATGAATAGAAAGATTGTTAAATCTCACTGATATTTAAGCCTCCTGATTTCAGTTTTAATTCATGTATTCTTAACATGTAGTCAACAGACACATTACTGTTGCTTTAGATATACTGAAATATCGTTTATACTTACTGGTACTTCACAACTATGGTTATGATTAGACCCTTCACTGGTCTCACTCTTTTAAAAGAAGCATTATATATATTGAAAAGCACATATTTTAAAGAAATCACATATACTGCTATATCACAAATATGTTTTTAACATTTTGATAATTGTATTTCCATATAATTGATTTCCTTTGTAATCATATTTATTTTGTTTTATATATTTAAAAGTATTATGAGAAGTTCATAGGCCTCATCAGACTCTTTAAGGGGACTGTGGCACAAAAAAGGTTAAGAACTCCTTATCCTTATCATTGCATAAATGTAAAAATACAAACCAAGCCACACGCAGTGCTCACACATATAATCTCAGCACTTTGAGAGGTGGGCGGATCATTCGAGGTCAGGTCAGGAGTTCCAGACCAGCCTGGCCAAC
Source organism: Plecturocebus donacophilus (assembly GCA_004027715.1). Classification (NCBI taxonomy): domain Eukaryota; kingdom Metazoa; phylum Chordata; class Mammalia; order Primates; family Pitheciidae; genus Plecturocebus; species Plecturocebus donacophilus. Next base: position 47,866 of record PVKP010009970.1, on the reverse strand, counting down.
ATAGTGAAACCCCATCTCTACTAAAAATACAAAAATTAGCTGGGCATGGTGGTGTTTGCTGGTAGTCCCAGCTACTCAGGAGGCTGAGGCAGGCGAATAGCTTGAACCCAGGAGGTGGAGGTTGCAGTGAGCCAAGATCATGCCACTGTACTCCAGCCTGGGTAACAGAGGGAAACTGTGTCTTAAAAAAAAAAAAAAAAAAAGTAATAGCCAATTACAAATTCAGTTTTCTTTTGAAATTTTACTGTAGTTCTTTCTCCTGTTTGTTGATGTAGGCAAACCAGTCACTTCTTCCTTGCAATCATTCTTCTTTGTCTATCTTAACTGAATTTTCTACATACTTCTGACTTTTCCTTGACTTCTGTATCCTGACACTTTTGAGGATTAAAGGTCCTCGATCTGAGTTTGTCTGTGTTGCATGATTATATTCAGATTATGCATCTTTGGCAAGACTATCATGGATACTATGTGCTTCTCATTGTATCTTATTGCAGAACACAGTTTTAATTTGTCCCATTACTCAAGACATTCCCTTTGATCATTTAATTAAGATGATATCTGCCAAACTTCTCCATTATGAAGTTAGATTTTTCCTCTTTTGTAATCATATTTTTATGGGCATACTTTGGAACTGTCAGTATTCTATCATCCAACTTTTATTCATCCTTAAATTTTTATGTATTAGGCTTATGATTTTTAATTTTACTTCAATGAGTTTTAATCTGTTACTGTCATTGTTTATTTTGATGCTCAAAATTTTCCTGATTTGTCCCCTTCAAACTTCTTTATGTTTTGCATGTCCCATCATTCTTTGAGGACTTCCTTGCTTTTTGGCAGAACAGGATTTCCCAGGTCATCATTGCATGTTCTTTATCTCAGGGTTGGAATCAGTCATTTCTTCAATGCTTCCTGATTCCTTTTGGTGGAAAACGGTATTTATGTGTAAGCCTAAGTGCTACTTGTTATTTATTGCTTTTGTGAAGTTACTGCTCCCAAGTTCTCTCAGTGGACAGAGCTATAGAATATATTTAAGTATTTACATACATGAATTTATATATATGTACATACATGTGTAAACATGCATGCTCAAATGAACACAGATATAACCTGAAAATTCTGAGTTCACAGCAGTGATACGTTCAATTCTGATTGTACACCTAAGGGTTAAGTCTAGTTTTCAAATTTTAAAAGTCTAATTCCCTTCTTTAACAGTGAGAAACACAGCTGTCATTATCTTGAATATTTTTTCTTATTTGATCAACCTGCCTGTGTGTAACTAATCTCCTATCTCACTGCCCTCTCTTGGATGCCTTCCTAACCCTGCTTAGGCTCCAACAAATCCAAAGGGAGGTAGCTTTTTAAAAATAATTTTTGTAATCTCAGTGCCTGGCATGCAGTAGCTATTCACTGACCAGATATGTTCTATTAATGAGTCATTATGTTTAGATATTTGTTGCAAATCTATTATGGGTAGAGTGTTGTGCTAGAATCCCAGCAAGAGTAGGAGAAATGGGAAATGAGAGCTCATGTCCTGAGGGGAGCCGATAGTATCATGGAGAAAGCATAGTGTATATTTGTGAAGTGGTATAATGGTGTTATAAAACAGTGCAAAAGTAACAGTTATAAATTACATAGGCATTTGGAGAAAAAGAGTGACTGAGTGAAGGCTGGGTTTATCTGGGAAAGTTTTCCCAAGTCATTAAGTTTTAGGGTAGAGCTTGAAAGATAATAATAGATGAGGTTTGGTAAAGAAATAGCAGCTGGACGTGAAGGAAACAAAGTTAGTAATGGAAAATACAGTAGCCCCGTTATCCTTGGTTTCACTTTGCATGGTTTCAGTTACCTGTGGTCAACTGTGGTCCAAAAATATTAAATGGAAAATTCCAGAAATAAAGAATTCATAAGTTTTAAATTGTGTGGTATTCTCAGTAGCATAGTGATGTCTCCTGCCATCCCATTCCATGCCACCAGGTACATGAGTCATTGTTTTTGTCCAGTCTAACCACACTATAGACACTCTGCCCACCCCCTGCACCCCTTAGTCACTTAATAGCTGTCTCAGTTATCAGATGGAAAAAACCCAGATACATGGGGTTTGTTACCATCCACAGTTTTAGGCATGAACAAAGGGGTCTTGGTCTAATCCTCTGCAGGTAGTAGGGGGCTATTGTAAACTGGAAAGGCTTATCTGGAGCTTAGAAAACTTAAGGCTGGAGAAAACATCAAAGGAGCAGTTATTTGCTAATGAGTATAGAGTTTGTAGAAGAGGAAATAGTAATTGTATATGTCTTTAAGTATGGAATGATACGTGATCCATCCTATATGAAAAATGTATTAATCCAAAACATTTAGAAGCTTGTAGTAGCCTGGTACAGCTATTATGTAAGCACCAGCTAATATGGTGATCTGAGGAAAGTGGTGGCTGCAGAGCGATCTGGAGTTGTTTTTTGAGGTGGATACTTCCAGTGTAATATGAAACACTACTAGCGTAGTTATTCAGGACTCTGTTTCTTAAATGTAAATTTGTTGTTGTTATTGTTTTGTTTTTCATATAATGCAGATAGAGTAAATAAGGGGGATGAGGGAGGTTCTGATTGTGGACTGAAGATAAGACTAGCCAGCTTTACAATTTCTGATCAGGTCATTGGTATATACTTGTTGCTCTTAAGCCTATTTCCCCCACCCAATACAGATTGCCAAAGCTTTTTTCCTTTGTTACTGCTATTTATTATTTTTATATCTTATTTTATAGTAATTGCTTATTCATTTGGCTGTTCTTTTTCTTTCTCTTGGAAACCTTTCAGGAATAAGTGCAAATTCTTGTCATTATTTACATTATTAGTAATGTGGCGTGGGGGATGTTGTACATATTTTTTATCTTTACCTCCTTTTCTTAGCTGTTGATATTCATCCTTTAATTGTGCTCTGCATTGGTAATCACTCATAAAAGTCACTTCGGTAATAATAGCCATAGCTAACACAGGTCATCTGGGTTTATTTGTTGAGGGGGAAAAGGGGTGGTGTGATCATAAACTTTCCTTTGAGGATTTTTTCCTTCATCTTCTTTTGCTTTTTCTTCTCTCCCACTTCTCAACTTACCTGCTTTCTGTGGGTGATAGTCATTCCTGTGACTTCACATTCTGTCTGTATGTTGACAACTCCAAAATACTTGTAATCTCCCAGATCTGTGGATCCATCTTCCAACTTGCTTATGTACACCTGGACCCAAAATTAAGCGGTCTAGAACTCAGCTTGTGACTGCTGTTCCCCTACCTCTCCCATAGCAAACCTCTTTATTCTTAGCCACCCCGTCCACGCAGATACTCATGTCTTATTCTTGGTATTTTCCTCTCTCTCTCTCTCTCTTACCCTTAACCCAATCCATCAAAAAGAAAACTTTTTGATTTCTCTTCTAAAATATTTCTTAGAGCTTTCATTTCTCCCCATCATCTTTACTGTTACACTAGTCCAGGCTGGCATCACCCCTTGCATGGATGACTCCAACCTTCTGACTGGTCTTGCTTTCTGTACTTCTGGTATCCTACAGCTTCTTTGCATGCTCTGGTCATTCTCTTGCTTAGAAACGATTAGCTGTATCCTAGGCGTGTAATGGAATATATCCATTATTAGAGTTCTGATGTCCAGTGTAAGCCACCTACACCTTCCTCTCCTCTTTCAGCTTGTCCTACTCTCACTTTGTATTCTTAACATTCTAACTGCACTGACCATCTCTAAATTTTCAGAACAGTGCTTCTAAACCAGCTATGGAAAAGGACCAGTTTCTATTTTCCAACTTTTTCTGGACTGATATTTGAATAAAAATATGATAAGAATGAAATACTATGAAAATGGAAGAGAAGACCTCAAAGAATAAAAATATAAGCTCTAATTTCTTATTATTAGATTCAAAAGATCTTTGATTTCTGTGTCAAATTGTTGTAAAGGTTTCTGAACTCTTCACTTCAGTTTCTGCACTTTTGTCACGATGGGCCAATAACAAAGAGTTTGTGAACCACACTGGTCAATGGACCACACCTTGAGTAGCCTTATTTTAGAACAGATCAATCTCTTTGTCATCCCAGGGTCTTTGCATTTTTGCTTCCCTCTACCAAAATGTCTATGCCTCCACTTCTTTAAGATTTTATTCTTATCCTCAACGTGGTTCAGTTTCAGGACACTGTGTTTAGGAGTAGACTTATTTTTAGTATACCTTGCTTGACACTTAATAGGTACTTTTAATTTGAAGACTCTTGTCTTCAGTTTTTAAGTTCTCAATCACTTTCTCTTTGAAAATTGCTTCTTTATCATTCCCTTTATTTTGTTCTTCTAGAATTCCTGTACTGGAATATCTCAGTCTGTTCTCCATACATGTCTCTTAACCGCTTTTTCATGTTTCCTGCTACAGCCTAGGTAAATTCTTCAGTAGCATTTTGTAATTCACCAGCGATTGCCAGAATTTGTCTCCTGGGAGGTTTTTATTTTAATGACTATATGTTTCACATCTAATTTTCTCTTGTTTCTGCATTTAGTTCACTTTTTTTTTTTTCCTGGAGACAGTGTCTCACTCTGTCACCCAGACTGGAATTCAGCGGTGTGATCTCGGCTCACTGCAACCTCCGGCTTCTAGGCTTAAGCGATTCTTCTGCCTTAAACTCCCGAGTGGCTAGGATTACAGGCATGGGCCACTACCGCCTGGATAATTTTTGTATTTTTAGTAGAGATGGGGCTTCACTGTGTTGGCCAGCTGGTCTTGAACCCCTGACCTCAAATGATTCACCCGCTTTGGCTTCCCAGCGTGCTGGGATTACAGGCATGAGCCACCACACCCAGCCCTCCATTTTCTTGTTTATCTTATGGCTGTTATTCTTTCCTTCTTTGAAGACCCTAAACACTTTTAAAGTCATTTGTAGATTATGCTATTGATTTTTATTTTGTTGGTAAATTCATCTGCTGTTTCTCCTGATCATATAGTTGGCAGGCTCATTTTGAGTAAGAGTCCCCCCACTCCCAGCCCTTTTAAGTCTCTCCCCTTCACCTCTTAATGATTTTGTGATTACTTCTACCTGGCTCCCTCAGAGCTCCAGTCCAAGCTTATGGTAGCATGATATTAGCATTTCAGATTTCCCATCCTTCAGTGATTGGAGATTTTGCAGGACAAGTCACTGAGTTCATGAAAGTTCTGGCTGTGATTCCCTGTGTCTTTCTTTCTGACTTCATAATTGCAATGCTATAACATCTTTAGCTTTAGGCAGAAGTCTCAGCCTTATTTTCTCAGCCTCCTTTCTAAAGTGGGAAGCCTTACTCCAGCTGCTCCATTCACGAATCTGAATTTAGATCTGTGCCTCTAAGGCAATTTGTCAGCCTTTCTGTTGCCTTGAAGGAGCCACTGCTGCCTGCTTTTGGACCTGGCAGCATACCCATGACCTGACCTCGTGATTCTGTTCTTTTTCTAGTCCAAGGAGACATATATCTTATTTCTATATGCATATGTATCTTTTTTGTCTTTCTGTTTTGTATTTGATCTAATTGTCGCTCTGTCTTTGGGGCAGGGATAATAGGAACCTGCAAGTGTGTCTTTTTTTTTTTTTTTTTTTGAGACAGAGTTGTGCTCTGTTGCCCAGGCTGGAATGCAGTGGCATGATCATAGTTCGCTGCAGCCTTAACCTGCTGGACTCAAGCAATCCTCCCATCTCAGCCTCCTGAGTAGCTGGGACTACAGTCACATGCCTCCACACCCAGCTAATTTTTTGTTGTTGTTGTTAAGTAGAGAGGGAGCCTCCCTATGTTGCCCAGGCTGGTTTTGAACTCCTGGGCTCAAGCAGTCTTCCCACCCCAGCCTCCCCAAGTGCTGGGATTACAGGCATGAGTCACTGTGCCTGGCTTCTATACCAACTTTTAAGGGAAGTCTTTCGCTCATGCTTTGCCTGGCTAACTTCTAGTTAGCCCCAGAGACTGTATCTGTGCCCTTTAGTACTGCATAATGTTCCATTTATGGTACCTTGCAATGTGTGCCAGTCACATATTGAGCTGAATAAGAGGTAGGTAGCTATGTAAGATTTTAAAATTCAATTGTATTAGATTTCTGGGAATAGCCCTGTCTTACAGTGCCCTAATTAACAGTATAAGCACATTAGACTTTATCCTTTAGTCATTTGGGAGTTTTAAAGCCACTGGCAAAGTATACCACTATTTTACCTGAAAATATTATATGCATTTTTTTGAAACTGGGAAGGTGGAGGCAAGAAAAGATTTGAGAGGAGGATGAGAGCTCCAGTAAGAATAGTGAGAACAAGGGCAATGATTGCTTGAGGACATAATGTTAGGTAGCATTGGAGGGTCATAATGATGAATATGGAATCAGAGTAGGGGAAACCACATTTCCAAGTGTAAGTGAAAAGGGTAAATGACAGTATTAGAGATTGAACTAGGACACCACTTAACTTTTCCTAAGATTACTCCCCTGTCCTTTTCTCTGGATCTCTTCTTTGTCCTTGTAATTTTTAATCTATTTCCTGATCCTAATGTGAAACTGAGGTATCAAGTTAATGAATGTAACTTCCCCCAACTTTTTTTTTCAGTTGAGTTCACCATTTTGTAATCTTTCAAATCCATCTTTCCCTGCCAGAATTTTGCTTTATTCAACCCGTATGCAATGTGGATGATGTTATTCCACAAATTAGCCCTTAATTCAGTTTTATCCTTCTTGGTTTTAAGTATTTCCCAAGATACAGTATCAGCTATAAATCAATTTATTTTCATTTATAAGCAATGTATATCAAATAAGCTTGAATAATTGCAGCAATTAGAATGTTTATATTAAATGTCTTTTTCAACATAAATAGTAACTCATTGACAAATGTTGTCCTAGTCCATTCAGGCTGTTATAATGAAATACCATAGGGTGGGTGGCTTATAAATGGCAGAAATTTATGTCTCACACTTCTGGAGGTTGTGAAGTCCAAGATCAAGGCAACAGCAGATTTGGTGTCTGGTGAGGGCCTGCTTCCTCATAGCAAAGTGAAGGAAGTTGGAACTCAAGACCATTAATTTCACCATCTGCCCCCACCAACCTCCATCTTCCAACAATTTTTTGATATCTCTTGTTTGCTTTTGGTATTGGTAGGCTGGAGGGAATCTCCAAATGCTGATAGGACCCTTGACCCCAGCCAGTGCCTGTGTCCAGGCTCTTGACACCATCAAGAATTCAAGGATGAGTCAGAATAGTAAAACTAGGAAGATTTGTTGCAAAACAAAAGTACACACTCAAGAAAGGGGACTGCAGGCATACTCAAGAGAGAGTCCCACAGTAGGGTTTGGGGTTTTTATCTTTCTGGGTTTCTTTAATCAAAAGGTGGAATATTCATGAAGATAACTGGAAAAAGGTGGAGATTGCTTAGAACTACAGTGTCACCCACTTTTACACCAAATATGGGTGTTCCTAGAACTGTCATGATACTGGTGGGTGTGTGACTTAGTATGTTAATGAGCATATAATAAGGTCCTAAGTGAAAACTAGGTCAAATCCAGTGCCATGTTGGGTCCAGTTGGTCTTAGCCAGGTCCACACCCTGGTTTTTCAGGATCTTATCAATCCCTAGTTTCTGTAGCCATTTCAACAGTTTGCTTTTTTGCTAGTCATGTGAAACTGCTGTCTGGAATTTTCTGTTCTCCTGTGACCACCCTGTATTATTCCTGTTTCATCGTCACCTCCTCTTGAATTTATTTTCCCCCTATGAATTTATCCTTAAAAAAAGTTATTTTTTTTTTACTGTCATCTTCGTGGTATTTGAGAAAGGATCAGAAATAAATGCTTCTGTTAGATTCTCTGTGTTTACCAGAAGTTATAGAACTTTCTTTTCAATAATGTTCATTGTTGAATATTCATTACGTTATCTATTCCTAGGGCATTTATTGGTAATTACCAAACATAAGTCATTTTACCCATTTGTGTTGTATAATAAAAATTCCATCTGATGCAACACTAAATCTACATTATGTTTTTCCTGAGCTGGGTGTTTCTTTTAGGTCAAAGCTGGAAATACTGGTAGGACTCATAAAGTAAATAACTATATAGTATTTTTGTGCTTAGCAAAGGCATTTTTATTTTATCTATTATCTGAACTATTAAGCAGTTTCAGTGACCTTCATTTAAATGATTTGAGAATGAGACAATGAAACATTTAACAGTTCTTTATTGCGATATTGTGGTGGTTCCTAAATTTCAGGTCTATGGAGGAAGTATTTGAAGATTGAGCATGTTTGAAATATTATAGGATGGCCAGGTGCAGTGGCTCATGCCTGTAATCCCAGCACTTTAGGAAGCCAAGGCAGGCAAATGTCTTGAGTCTAGGAGTTTGAGATTAGCTTCAGCAACATGGCAAAATCTTGTCTCTACAAAAAATACAAAAATTATCCTGGCCTGGTGACAGGTGATTGTAGTCCCAGCTACTTGGGAGGCTGAGGTGGGAGAATTGCTTTAGCCTGAGAAGTGGAGGTTGCAGTTAGCCGAAATCATGTCACTGCATTCCAGCCTGGGTAACAGAATGAGACCCTGTCTCAACAACAACAAATACACACACACACACACACACACACACACAAAAGAAAGTGAAATACATATATATATACACACACACATAAGAAAGTGAAATGCATACATATATACATATATATATGTGTATGTATTTCACTTTCTTATATATATATATGAAAATGAAATTGAAAGATAGCAATATTTACACAGTGTTTTATCATAATCAAAAATATATCCATGTTAATAGAAGGCTAATTACTGCCATATAACCAAAATACTATTTGGATCTAGTTTTTAATGGAGGTGAAATTCACAGAGCATAAAATTAACCGTTTTAAAGCGAACAATTCAGTGGCATTTGGTATGTTGACAGTGGTGTGCAGCCATCAGTCACCGCTATCTTGTTCCAAAACCTTTTTATCACCTTCAAAGGAGACTCTCAAACCAATTAAGCAGTCACTCCTAGACGATGGCAACCACTGATCTGCTGTCTGTCCTATAGATTTACCTATTCTGCATACTTCATAGAAATGGAATCATACAATATGTGACCTTTTTGTATCTGACTTCATTCACTTAGCATGTTTTTAAGGTTCATCCATATTGTAGCATGTGTCACTACTTTGATGAGAAATTATTTCTAATGCAACTGTTAAATATAATAAACCAGAGAAAGCCTTTAAATTACTTAGCATTAGTTATATTTTGCTTTAATACTTTAAAAAAACCTAATTTTGTATGTTTTGATATATTTCTTAATAAGGTGTAGGGAATACTGTGAGCCTGTGGACCAGTTTCCATCATAGTATTTCTCAGTTAAAGGCTCTAGATATGTCCCCAACATTATGAGAGAGACTGAGTGGAAGCTATTGGTAAAATAGTACAAAGATATTAGTTGCTATAGACCGTTAACACTAGAATGAAATGTTAACCTCTGTTATCTGTATTTTCCTTATGTGCAGCTAGTATTTGTTTATACATGTATAGGAACTTTGTCTTTTGAGAAAATAAAATTAATACAGGTAATTCTTGGCTTAATGTTAGTAGTAGTGTCTGATACTTAGCTATGTGGTAAAGTTTACTGGTATTAATGGGCCTTATATATAATATATCATTTACCATTTAATTAAGCTAATTAAAAAAATAGATTTTCCTTTCTAATAGCTGTGGTACACATAACTTGAGTCTGGTTTGCATTTCTGGAAATCATTTATTGCTACTACATAGAAAAGTCTCAGAGCTGTAATTACTATTGGGATATTTTCTAGGCAGATCAAGTCGTGTAATTGGATATCATATCATACCGTCTCATCCCTTGGAAATCATAGTTATCATACCTTCTCATCCCTTGGAAATCATAGTTACTTATAACTAAAAGTCCACCATTTATATTTGTGCTTAGTAGATAAAATGCTCTTGTGCCCACAAATACTGAGATTGAAATCATCCAGAAAAATAAGTTTGAGACTGATGTGAACCCCTCAGGATCCCAGACCAGAGTTGATTATAACAGAAGCTTTGAGGCTTACCATAAGTAGATGATCCTTATAATTGAGATGCAGATAGGTATCTAATTATTAGTTATTAGTCTGTAAGACTTAGCTATACAGGGATTTTGATGATTGTATATATTTATGGATCTTTATATTTTTGATAGCCTCTTGGAAGAAGATATTTCTCTCACAGTAAATGAGACTTCAAAATAAGAATATAATATATCAGCATAAGGAAGAATACATAGTGTTACATTCATATTACAAAAGAATGCATATTCTTTAATTGCTGATTGTAGCATTCCATATAGTCCTGATAAGATCAAGTTTTTAAATCTATTGTTCATATTTTTCACATTGTAATGGTTTTTGGGTCTGTTTGTTCTATTAGGTACTTAGAGAGGTGTTTTCAAGTTTCCCCATCATTGTGAATGTGTCCACTTCTCCTGTTAGTTCTGTCAGTTTTTGCTTTATGCATTATTATAGTAAGTATGTAGAACTTTTGAGTGATTACGTCATTCTGGTGGATTGATCCCTTTACCATGAAATGTCTCTTTCTTTGGTAATGCTTCTTGCTTTAAAGTCTGCTTCGTTTTACATTAGTGTAGCTGCCCTAGCTTTTGCTGGTTAGTTTTTGCATAATATACCTTTTCCATCCTTTTAGTCCCAGTTTTTCTCTTTTATTTAAGATAAGAATCTTGTATGTACCATGTAATTGTATTTTATAATCCAGTTAGTCATCTTTGTCTTTTAACTGGAGTATTTACTCCATTTCCATTTAACGAATTACTAATACAATTGAGTTTATAAGTTACTATATTTGTTTTCTATTGATTTCACTTGTTTTGTTTTTTTCTTACCTTCTTTGAGATTAATTAAAAAATTTTTTTGTTATTCTGTTTTTGTTTCTCTTAAAGCTTGTTCCATTCTCTTTTACTACTCTTTTACTGGTACTCTAGAGATGATAACATGGATATTTGGTTTATTAGAGTAGAATACAAATTACTCTTTTTGCCTTTTCACAGACAATGCTAGCATATTAGGATGTATTCTACTCACCTTTTGACCTTTTGTGTTATTGTCATATATTTTAATTGAACTCCATATATTTCTTTTTATTAGTAGTATTTCTTAAACTTTTAGGTTCAGCAGTACATATGCAGGTTTGTTACATAGGTAAACTCATGTCACGGGGGTTTGTTGCACAGATTATTTCCTCACCTGGCTTCTAAGCCTAGTTTCCAATAGTTATTTCTTTCTGATCCTTTCTCTCCTCCCACCTTCCACACTAAAGTAGACCCTAGGGTTTATTGAGCTGAACTCTTTTTTTTTTTGAGACAGAGTCTCACTCTGTTGCCCAGGCTGGAGTGTGATGGTGGGATCTTGGCTCACTGCAACATCTGCCTCCTGGGTTCAAGCCATTCTCCTGCCTCAGCCTCCTGAGTAACTGGGATTACAGGCACGTACCACCATGTCTGGCTAATGTTTTTTTTGTATTTTTAGTAGAAATGGAGTTTCACCATGTTGGTCAGGCTGGTTTCAAACTCCTGACATTGTGATCGCCCACCTCGGCCTCCCAAAGTGCTGGGATTACAGGCATGAGCCACCTTGCCCAGCCTACTGTCTTATTTTTTACTCCTTTGAAGGTAATGTGCCTTGTCTGGATGCTTTTAGGTTTTTCTGTTTTCTGGTTTTTAGCAATTTTGCTATGAGTGCTGAGAGCTGGTTTTCTTTTTATTTATCCTACTTGGGATTTGTAGCCCTTCTTAAATTTGTGATTTGAGTCTTTCATTGTTTTTGGAAAATTTCCCAGCCCTTAGCTCTTCAAATGTTGCATCTGCCACATTCGTTTCTCCTCAGCAGGTTTAATTTATGTGGAGACTTAAGTATCCTTTTTTGCTTTCATCCCTTCAGTTTCGACATTTTCCACTTAACTATCTCTGCTTCACTAATTCTCCTTCCATCTCTGTCCAAAAGACAGTTTTAAACCTGTTTTTGAGGTCTTAATTTCATTTATTTATATTTAACTTCTAGGCCTTTCCATCTGATTATCTTTAAATAGATAACAGACAGTGAAATTACTTGTTTCATCATCTGTTTGGACATATTAATTACAGTTATTTTAAAGTTCATGCCTGATAACTCCCATACTGAACTACTTTGGGTCTGTTCCTGTTTCTATTTCTTGATATGTCTGGTAATATTTGGTCAAATGCCAGGTATTGTGTGTAAAAACTTGCAGAGGCTCTAGGTGTCTTCCCTCATGGAAGATTCATTTTATCCTCTGGTAGGCTTTTAGAGTAGGGCAGATTGCCCCAGTCCAGAGAGCCACTGAGTTGCCTTAAGGTAGGGTTGCAAAATGTGTGAAATCTCTTTTAACTCTTTGTTCACCCCTCCTTGCTTTCTAAGTTGTAGCCCTCCAGCGGTCACAACTGAAGGCCTAGGCTCCTCCTCTCCTCAGCACCACAGGACTACCAGAAATTCCTGTTGCTCACTTGTTTATTTTTTGTTTTGGTTATTTTGCTGCTTTATGCTTTGCTTTTTAGCTTCTTGTACTATGTAATTTTAAAAATTGTCAAATGTCTTTAAGGGAAAACTGTCAAGTGTTGAGGTCACATCTCTGCAACTCCCTTCTTTCAGGAACCTTGGCAGCTCTGAACTTCAGTTTTTGCCTCCAATCCTTTGAAATTGCTGACAGCTCTGATGACTTCTCTGCCTCTAACAGCTGCCCTTGCTTGGCCTGGGTTCCACTGGACTTTGCTCCACGTACCTTTTTTTCTTTGCTGATTTTGCTTTGTATCCTTTCACTGTAATGAGTCATAACTGAATTTGACTGTGTGCTGAGTCCTGTGAGTCTTCCTAGCAAATCACTCCCTACAATGGTCTTGGGACCACTGATAAACATGTTCATTCTGAATTTCTGTTAAGGTTGGTTATCCCAGAGATGCTAATGTTCTACTGAGAATGATCAGAGAAAGGTGGTACTGTGATCCTTTTATGGATGTGGAGAGCTGAGGCTCAGAGAGAGAAATTTACCTGAGGCCATCCATCTAGAAATTCCTGTCAGAATCAGGAATTGGATTGAGGTCTAACTCTAAAATTCCCATTCCTTCATTGTATCTTGTATCCCCCAAGTATATAACCAAAATTACTAAAAGATAATGGTTTCAATTTTTGAAATGCTCTTGTATAATTTGGATAATTTAATCATTTAACACTTTCATTATGTGTAAGTAATGTTTTAGATCAATGACAAAATAAGTTGGTGCTTAGTGACATAGTTAATTGCTGCTTCCCAAAGCCAGCTTAGTCATACAACTGCTCCTTGACTTACAGTGGGATTATGTCCCAATAAACCCACCATAAGTTGAAAATACTGTAAGTTAAAAACCTATTTCCTACACCTAACTACCAAACATCATAGCTTAGTCTAGCCTACATTAAACATACTCAGAACACTTAAACAGTAGCCTGCCGTTGGGCAAAATCATCTAAGGCAAAGCCTGTTTTATAATAAACTGTTGGGTATCTCCAGTAATTTATTGAGTATTATACTGAAAGTAAAAAGACAGAATGGTTTTACAGCATTATAAAGTCAAAAAATTGTAAGTGGAACTATTACAAGTCAGGGACTGTCCATTTTTTTTTTTAAACAAAAGTACAAATAAATTAGCAAAATTTTTATTTCAAATAGAAAAATATTCTCTTGCTGGATATTCTGTATGCTAGTTCTTTGTGTGTATGCATGTATGTCTATGTGCTGTAGCCATTTAAGCCTGACAAAAATTGTTACTTGCATTTTCTATGGATAACTTTGTGTACTTTGTGATATTTCGGAGATGTTATATTTATCTCTAACAAGATAGGAATAAAATTTTATAAATTATAAAAATGAAATACCTCTGATATTTGTACAAATAGAAAGATTTTCTTTCACCCTAAATCTGACATTTCAATACAAGAAAATAAGATACAATCAGCAATTCACAAATTGCTGATAATTTAGACAATGGCATATTTTTCTGTTTGTGCATCATTTTCAGAAAGTTTCCCCCCATGCTATTCCAACTCCATGGGCAGTGGTTTGCTTTCATCGTGCCTGTTGTAGGTCATGGAGCTGAAGATCTACATTCTGGTGTCTTGGATGGCAAATCAGCTCTTATGGAAAGAGAGAGCCTATATTTGAGGGAGATGGTGAATTTTTTAAGTTTAGTTTTATTTTATGCTTAATAGCTTAACATGAGGGTAGCCAGAAAACTTTCTGAATCTGCATAAAACAAAAATATTTTTCTGTGCTCTTTAGAAATCAGTTGGAATTATAAACCTTTTCTGCATCATAATGACACCATATAGCAGAGAATTTCAATGCATTCATCCTGTGAGAAAGGCTTTTTGGGTGACAGTTTTGATGTTTTTCTTTAAGCAGCATGAACAGGATTTGGTTTTGGACTAAAATACTGTTTTCTTTAGAAAAAAATATTTCTGAATTGCTTTTGGCTTAGTCTATTCAGAGTAGAAGGAGAAACGTTAAGGCAGGTGTACATAGGGCAGCTGTCAGAGGAGGAAGCAGAACCAGGCAAAAGGAGTGAACTTACGTGAAACAAATGGGGGGAGCAAGGAAACAGTGGCGTTAAAACAAAGTAATCATGATGGGAAATCGTTAAGTACTGGTTAGACTTTCTTTTTCTTATGAGTGTAAGAATTTTTGGATTCTTATCTGCTTATGTAAAGCGATTATTTTATAACCATAGGGCAAGTGTCCTTGAAGTCTTTAAGTGAAGGTTTTGTGAGAATCATAGGAAATAATGTCTATGAAAGCATTTCCTAAGTTGTAAAGTGCTCAAAACATTTGTTGAAATTATTAATAAAAGCAAAGATGAATTGCTGTGATTGGTCTTGTACCTCAAAGTTTGTTCACTAAAGTAAAATCAGTGGGATGAGGTAATAGAAAACTTGAGGATTTCATCAACCTCACGGCTTTTCATAAAGAGTTTAGCAAACATTTATTGAGGTGCCTGCAATGTGTCATGGCCTTCTGGAAGCTGACAGGAGGTACTCAGATGGGCAGGTCACAGTTCTTGATCTTAAAGGTGCTTGTGATTTAGTACTGAGAAGATACGCACACAAATGAGTGGTTTCAATTGCATATGAGGTGATCAGATAGAATTTACAAGGTACAAAGGGAATATAGAGAAAGGACATATATCCTAAGGTGGGCTTTAAGGACAAACATCTGAAGATGAGACTGAGGTGTGTTTTGCAAAAAGAGTATTTAGGGGAAGAAAGATGTGAAGTATTGCATTTGTCCTTTATAAAGGTATTCCTTTATGGCAACTGGATACTTATAAACTGAGACTGGGTTACTTATAAAGAAAAGAGGTTTAATTGGCTGATGGTTCTGCAGGCTGTACAGGAAACATGGTGCCACCGTCTCCTTGGCTTTTGGGAAGCCTCAGAGTGCTTTTACTCATGGTGGAAGGCAGAGCAGGAGCAGACATGCCACATGGCAAGGGGGGAAGTGCTACACTCTTTTAAATAACCAGATCTTGCATGAACACAGTGAGAATGCAGTCATTACCATGAGGAGAGGCACCAAGCCATTCATGACCCAAACACCGCCCCTCTCCCAGGCCCTACCTATGAGATTTGGAGGGGACACACATCCAAACCATATCAATGCCTTATGCAGAGGAAACAGTGCTGGTGAAGGCTTGCAATATGAAATGTGAGGTGTGGAGTGCTCAGGATATTGAGTGGCAGGACTTGCTTGTAGAGAACTTTGGTAAGTGATACCTAGCATACTGGAAGAGGATTGGGCTTGGTGGGTACAACAATGAGCTCTCCAGATGCTACATTTGAGGTGCATGTGAGACAGTCATGGAATGGTATCTGGCAAGTCCTTGCATGTACAGCAGTTCAATAGAGAAATTGGGGCTGGAAATTTGGATTTGGAAATAATCAGAATATAGATTAAAATAGATGAACTTGTTCAATGAAGGCATGCTTATAAGAGCTGTTGGCTAAGAAAGCATTTTTATAAATACAGTGCCTAGGTTTGAGGATTACATAGAGGATGAGGAGCACATGGTCAGCATTGAGAAGGGACAGAAAGGAATTAAGCAAACTAGAATAAAAGGGTATCAGAATTTTCACCACCGTGAAGTGTGGTGGAGAGAGCTAGTAAAAATGGACTGGAAAATGGTGATTGGAATAAGAGTCTGAAGACTGGTTTTAGTGGAATGTTGGGGGTTGTAGTTTTTTGTTTTTCTCTTTCCCCTATCTCAGTATTTATTCTCTTAGCTCCTTCCAGATCCCCTGATACCTTCTCTCTCTTTCTGTGTTTTTCCCTTTCTCTCTCTCTCTCTCTCTCTCTCTCTCTCTCTCACACACACACACACACACACACACACACACACACACACGCGTACCTCTTTCCCTTGCTAACTTCCTCCTCTTTGCACACTCAGCCTGACTAATGTGCCTGAGCTAGCACTGGTGGGCTCCTCACAATAGCTTGATGTGCTCTGTATACTTCAACTCTAATGTAGACCTATTAGAAGCTGTGTCTAGGAACATGATTTTATTAGGACCTGGAGAAGCAAGAGTCAAATGTTAGGGCCAGTGTGGGTTACAGGAGTGGCATCAGAGGAGTGGACAAGTTCCATACTCTTATTCCACACTCTTATCAGAATGGGTGATCTCAGGACACAAGTGGAGTTCTTCTCATAGTCAACATGATGAATGAGCCAAGATCAAGAACTGACATATTCCTGAGCATTCCTTGTGAAGATGCTTCTTTTGACATCTTCCTGAGCATTCTTTGTGAAGATACTTCCTTTAATTTTCCAGGTACGTGCCTTTTGTCTTAAAAGTGCACATCAACACCTAATACCAACATTGCTCCAAGATTCCTTACTGTCAAGGAGCTTATTTAGCTCCATCCTGGGCATGCTTCTTACTCCTAAATCATACTTCTCTCATTCTGTTTCCTCACCGACTTCAGCTTATAAGACTAGGTTTTTTCTGTAAACCCTTTCCTTTTGTTCAAATTGATTAACTCTCTAATATTCAGTTTCCCATGTAGAACAAGATCCTTACTCTGGTCCCAGTGTAGTGGCTGGGCTCCCAGCAACCAGATTCACTTCTTCCAAGTCTGTTTTCAGATTGGGGGAAAGGTGGGCTGGAATTCTGCTGTCCATGGATCTCTTGAACAATGCGTGCTTCCCTGCCCACCTACCTAACACATGAATTTGGTGTTCTTCCTACCTGTTGGGAGACACTGGCCACCTCTTGTCTATCTGGAATCAGCCTCTGTAGTTCTGAGTGGTTTCCCCAGCCCCTGTGCTGGCACAGTGCATAACTTTTTCACATTTCCATTTTCATTTCTTCTTGTTATGACTGTCTCCAGGAAGAAAGTAAGTATGTGGCAAGAGAAGATTTGTCTTTTCTCACTTCCTCCTTTCCCCCTTCTTTGCTTCAGTTAGTTTTCCATTTATTCTCCGAATCACCTGGGACACCTCTGAGAATTTGAAATACAAACTCAAGAAGGAAGAATGATTATATTTCAAAAGAAACATGATAAGTCATTTTAAAAGGTCAAATAAGGTTGGGCATGGTAGCTCATGCCTGTAATCCCAGCACTTTGGGAGGCTGAAGCAGGCGGATCATTTGAGATCAGGAGTTCGAGACCAGCCTGGCCAACATGGTGAAACCTCATCTCTATTAAAAATACAAAAATTAGCCAGGCACGGTGGCAGGGGCCTGTAGTTTCAGCTACTCAGGGGACTGAGGTGGGAGAATCGCTTGAACCCGGAGGCTGAGGTTGCAGTGAGTCGAGATCGTGCCATTGTACTCCAGCCTGGGCAACAGAAAGACTCTGTCTCAAAAAAAAAAAAGCCAAATAATCATTTACTTTAATCTAACTTGTTTCTCTAAAGACTAACAGATTCATACTAAATATTTTAGTCACAAATTAAAAACTGTGAAATTGTTCTTGTGAATGTTAGGTATGTTGTGAAGTCTTACATAATCCTCCAAACCACTCAGCTTGATTTATTTGGACTACTCTATCATATTGCAAGCTCTTAACTTTGAAGAGGAAGTTTGCTACATTAGAGCAAGGTGGTTTTGCAATGCATTTTTCTCTTTAATGAGCAAGATTAACGCAATTATAGGAAAAAGATATTCTTGCCAGATGAGTCTTGCTTTCTCTTCTCAGAAAATTAGAACCATATAATCTATTAGCTTTCCCATCCCACCTTAACTTCCAGATATCTGAACTGAATTTAATAATCAGTTGCAGGAATTCTCTCATTTTAGGTGCCTAACGACATCTGCTTCTCTTTTATTTTAACAGATTCTTGTACCCTTTTTATTGTCTGATTTTATAGATTTTAATTGCATCAGCAATAGGAAATCCTTTTTGGAAACAGGTGGGAAATAAATAAACATACATCTATATGAAATTAAGGTAGTTTTGGTCACTACCTTAGAGATTTTGAAATGTTTCTGTAGTGTTTCTTTGATATTGTGTGTGTGTGTAGAAATCTCACAAATGGGGAGAAATCAGAAGAATGTGATATTTTTCTAGGAAAGAATACGTTACAGAACCTAGTAGAAACATTGTCTCAGTCCCAAACAACCTGCTTCATGAAATATTTAGAAGCACTTAGTGCTTTTAAGCAAATGTCTTATTTTGTGTCCTTAGGGAAAGTAATTAATCTGGGTATAGAGTGTTCACTTGTTTTTCATTTTTATTTTCGACCTACGGAAACTGGGAGGGTGGGTATATGGGCTATTTTTTATGGCAGCTAATCACTTTATAGAATTAGAGTGAGTGGTTTTAGTGTATTACTCAAGAAGCCAATTAAATGCTCACAGTTTCTTTTAAGGACTATTCAAATCATATGTTGCCTGCTTTATAGTGATAAAGTAGAATTTAAAAATAAATCTTAGCCTGCAAATTGATGAAATCTTTCAAAGAAATAACCTGATGAGTTCATTTTTTTAAGCTATCTAATTTTAGAATATATATTGATACTCTTGTAATTAATAATTCACGTTTCATTGCTTATTGTCAATACAAGGAACTTTCACCTATTATAAATTTCAACTTATTCATTTGGATAAGATTTTTAAAGTGAATGCAACTTATATTATGTCGGAATCAAAGTTCAGTATGCTGAAATAATCTTATATTAGGACCTTAAAACCTAACAAAGTCTTGTATGTTTATGTGTTTTGGTTACAGCCCCACCACTTATGTTTTGGATGAAGATGAACCTCGATTCCTTGAAGAAGTTGATTATAGTGCAGAAAGTAATGATGAGTTAGATATTGAGTTGGTTGAAAATGTGGGAGATTATGAACCTTCTGCTCAAGAAGAAGTACTTTCTGACTCTGAATTATCAAGAACATACCTACCCTGAGCCCATTGCCATCTCTTGTTAACTACAAAGAAGAAATGAAATATCTTGGTTTTTATTACACAAGAAATTTGAGATAAATGAGTTTATACAGAGCTGACTCAAAAAGACAAAAAGTAACTTGGGCTGGTTTGTTTTCAAGACAATAAGTATCTTATTAATTAATGATAAAATTGGCACTTGTTTTATTTTAGATATTCAGTGCACTTTATGTAGCATTGAATGATCAAATACTGGATTTACTTAAAAAAAAAAAAAAAACCCTGAGTATCATTGCATGAATTTTTATCTCCGTATGGTTATATCCTGCATCAAATGGGTAATTTTGAAGTGTGTTCAGAATATAAAATTGAAATTTTAGAGTTGTTGAAAATACTGAGTTGTTGAAAACTAATATATATGTACATGATTTCTATAGATGTGTTTGTTTAGAGGTGGGTAGATATTGAATATAAGACTGTTCTTCAGAATCCTGTTAACTGTTGGGCTGTGACTGAAGTACTCCAGGGTTTGCCTTGAGAGCATTACATTCAACATTTACCAGATTAAACAAATAAAAACTGTATTAAATGTTGCATTCATTTTGTCATCTTCTTTAACCAGCTCAGATTATTTGACGCATAGAACTTTCTGAGAATATGATAAAAACCCATAAAAATATTATAAAAAGTTGTTTTTAAGAAAGTTGGCTGGGCATGGTAACTCAGGCCTGTATTCCCAGCACTTTGGGAGGCTGAGGTGGGTGGATCACTTGAGGTCAGGATTTTGATACCAGCCTCGTCAACATGGTGAAACCCTTTCTCTACTAAAAATATAAAAATTAGCCAGGCATGGTGGCACACATCTGTAATTCCAGCTACTTGGGAGGCTGAGGCAGGAGAATGGCTTGAACCAGTAAGTGGAGGTTGCAGTGAGCCTAGATTGCACCACTGCACTCCAGCCTGGGCGACAGAGTAAGACTTTGTCTCAATAAAAAAAAAAAAAGGAAGTCGAATATTCTAATCTTAAGTTTTGTTATGATAGAGGTATACCCATACCTATCATAAGAGATATATCTGAACAGCTCTTTTAATATTGTGCCTCGTGGATACACCTAATTACTGCAGTTGAACAATTTGTCAAGAAGCTTAAAAAATGCAGTGAGAAGATGATCTGATGTTAAATGTGCATTTGTCTACTGAGCTTATTCGGCATCTCCTGAGCTGTGCTGTGTTATGAGACTTAGTGAAGTCAATTGACTTAGGGCATGCTGACACTGGTATCAGAATCCTACATGACCGCAGTGCATCTAAACCCTTTCTTGTAGTGATACCTACCTGGGTTTTAGCCCTCTTGCTGCAGGAATGACTATTTTTAAACAAAGTAAATCCATCGATTTTGGATATGTGTTTTAAGAACTATGTTTCTGATATAATAAAACAACCTCCAAAAGATACCTCATTGCAGATTGTTGCCAGTATTCAGGTGCTTCAGTTTTGGCACATGTTTTCCTTACTTTTTCCTATATTATAGTGTTTTTAACCTGTTATCATTGAAAAAAAATGATAGAAATGTAGTTCAGATTTTTGCATTTTCTAAATCAGTGATTTTTCTTTGTAGTATTTAACGTATTTCATTAACAGCGTAGATTCTTTTTGGTGTTTTGGGAGCCACGTTTAAAAACGTAGTATGGAGCAATTGAAACGGGTCTTTTTCACTACCCTAATTCTTAGTAATCTCAGAAAACAAAGGTCAAATAGACCATGAAGCTGAACGAGTCCTCTTAGTGTGGTAACCAAATTTAGGAAAGGTCAGGATGATTCGGCAAGGAAAGTATTTAATCATTTAATATTTATAATTACAAACAATTATTTTATGATTTGCATGTTTTATATATAAAGCAATTACATATTTTATTATAATTATACTTTTTCAGAGAGTAAATTTTGGAGCCGCCATGTCCATACAGTTGTTCCTTAGTATTCTCGGATTAGTTCTAGGACCCCCACAGATACCCAAATCCACAGTTGCTGAAGTCTCTGATATAAAATGGAGTAGTATTTGCATTTAACCTATAGACATCCTCCCATATACTTTGTCATCTCTAAATTACTTATAATACCTAATACAATATAAATGGTATGTAAATAGTTGTTATACTGTATAGTGTGTGTGTGTGTGTGTGTGTGTGAGTGTGTGTGTGAGTGTGTGTGTGTGTGTGTGTTTCTAAAGAGATGAGGACTCACAATGGGATGCTTTGACCAGGCTGGTCTCCAACTCCTGGGCTTACACAGTCCTCCTACCTTAGCATCCCACATAGCTAGGACTGCAGGTACTCACCACTGTGCCTGGCAGTTTTGTAAATTTGCATTATTAAAAATTATGTCATCATTGTTTATTGAATATCTTCTGTCTGAGATTGGCTTAATCTATGAATATGGAACCTATAGATATGGAAGGCTAGTTGTATATGAATTTTTGGCTTTTACAAAATTAGAAATTCAAAACCAAGATAATCATGTGCAAAAAGAATCTACAGTTACTAGAATGTGCAGAATGACTCAAAAATTTCAATTTATTATGTTAGCAGTGTAAAAACTAACCACATACTATTACGATATTTTACATTAATGAAGTACTTTAGCATACACTATGAGCCTGAATAAAGCTTTTTATTACATATTCACAAGATCGAAGAGAAATTCTTTATAGTTAGGAAATGATTTTTTCATAATAAATAGCTTTGAAAATATTTTTAAAAATTTAGGGCTAGGTGCGGTGACTGACATCTGTAATTCCAGCATTTTGAGAGGCTGAGGCAGGTGGATCACTTGAGGTCAGGAGTTCCAGATCAGTGTGGCCAACATGGAGAAACTCTACCTCCATGAAAAATGCAAAAACTAGCTGGGTGTGATGGCATGCGCCTGTAATCCTAGCTACTCAGGTGGCTGAGGCATGAGGATCACTTGAACCTGAGACGCGGAGGTTGCTGCAGTGAGCCTAGATGGAGCCATTGCATTCCAGCTGGGGTGACAGAGCTTGACTGTCTAAAAAAAAATAATAATTGAAATCTTAACTTTCCTAGTTAGAAATATAATTAAGTTTTATTGGGTATTAGTAGTTAAAATTGCCCTGATTTTTACTTCTGTGGCCTCATTTTTTTTCTCAGATTATTCAGTGTTTAAATTATGGTTTAGATGTCTTCAATGGCATAGTTCTGAAAATCAGTGTTCTATGTTGTGCAGCAGTGATGGGGTCTGAGAAACTGAGTCTGATGATGGAGCTTAGATTTATTTACTTTGCATCTGGAACTTTGAATCTCTTAAATATAGTTTTGGTGTTGTACACTGGTTCTCATGTTGTAATGTGCATCAGAATCTTCTGCAGGTCTTCTGAAAACAGTTTGCTGAGTATGTAGATCTGGGGTAGGGGTCCAAGAATCTGCATTTTTTGCAAATTCCCAGGTGGTGATGCTCCAGAACCACACTTTGAGAATTGCTAATATAATCCAGCACGCTCTTCCAGCAGCACACCTGCCTGAGAACCACAGCACTTGTGAACTGCAGATCAGCACTGGGGAGAATTTAGACCAAACGAATTCGTAGAATCAAGAAGGTCAAGTAAGGTCACAGGGACACTTGGGCAGAGCCAGGGTTCAGCCCAGGTCTCGTGACAACTGCCTCATGTCCTTACCACAAAGGAGCTGCTATCCTTTGCCTTTCCTCAAAGAGTGAGGACTGTTAAAAGCTCAAGGATCTTTCCTGAATTTGTGAAATTTATTCAGGCAAGATAGAAAACAAAAACCTATGGTTCACATTGACTTTTTGTAGTGATCATTGTCTTTTGCAGACAGGAAGTATAATCAGTCTCTGCCACTTTTGCTAGTTTTTTGTATGGTGTTTAGAAACATGGGCATTCGTCTGAATCCTAATTACAAATAAGTAACCTAGAGTTCTGCTTCAGATAATACGCTAACAGCAATGAATCTATTTATAAATTTTAAATATCCAAATTAAAATGACTATATTAGTATAAGTACTGAAATGGATAAAACAATAAATATATTAATGGAATTGTTTTGTGCATGATACAGAAATACATGATAGTAATGGAACTAAAGTGTATCCTTATAAATCCTTGTTTTCCTATACATACTTTACAAAATGTTTACTGAAAATTGGTGAATTTTTCTTTTATGTGGGTGAAAGTTTAGCTGTATATAAACTCTAGTTCTTCCTATTAGGAAAAACCCATTGAAGCAGTGTTTTAATTAGAATGCTATTCTACTTTTACAATAGGATGTTAGTATTAAGTATTTATCTGATTATATTCAAATTCCTGTGACATAAAGGAAAGGAAACCTAGAAGAGAGTTTCGTTTCCTTTATGAAAATGAGTATTTTGAAGGTTTAATCCTTGAGCATCACATCAGTCGTTTTCCGCTATTAATAATATTTACAAAGCATTTTTCCTTACCTGTATGGGGCTGACATTGGGCAGATGGAAATCTTTTATTTATACTCCTCTTTCTAGAATGTGAACAATGAGTTGGCCTATGGCCACTCCTTCCCACCCTGCCTCACAAGCCTTGTTAACAACTCTTTCAATCTCGGTCCCCTCTGTCAAATCCTACCATTTGTTCCAGCTTGGCTGGTTACTGGGGGCCTTGAATAATTATACATGTTCTGTTTGAGTTTGCTAACTTCGCAGTGCCAAAATTCATGTGAATGGCCCTTTTCCAGTGGAATATAGGGAAATTACATGACCTCACACAGGCCGGTCTTGTAATATTTGGAGTCTAAGTTGTGGCTGATACTCGAGTCCTACAGCAGTCTTCGTGTGTGTGCGTTTGCATGCATGCTCAGATCCTGTGAAGTGGAAATGGATTTGTGGTATACTTCTATTTGCAAACCCAGATAACCTTAAAGGGCTAAAGAGATTTTCCTCTGATTATTTAGAAAGATCTACCTTTATAATGCAATGTATATATTACCCAATGTAGGACTGTCTCTCTCAAAGGCATCATTGAGAAGAGTGAGGTAGGCAATAGCAAACATCTGGTCAGAGTCATGAAGATGCATGATCTCCTGAATGTTCGTGATGTGCTTCTAAACCACATAAAGATCTTTGATAAATGGCAAATGTGAAGACATTGTAAAAGGCAAAAGTGTTTGTTATTGAAAATTAAAATAGAAAAGACTAGTTGTTTAATAAATTAATGTCTGTACCTTTGAAAGTAGCTTGGCTTCTCTGTAGATTTTTCTCTAGCTGAAAGTGTAATCAAGTAGAGGGTTTTATGACTAGAAATTTGTTTTCCTGTTCAGCGGTAAATATTTACTAAAGTCGAATTACATACACATTTACAGTGTCGTGACTTAAATTATTTATACTTTTCCATTTTTATCTCATGGCATCTGTATGATTGCCCTTTCTCCTGTTTTCCTCATCTTTCTAGAAATGTTTGACATTTCATCTACTTTTTTTTCTATCAGAATGTGAGGTACTTGAAATAGAGTGGATGAATTGTATAACTTCATATAAGAAGATAAATTTCAAAATCTGAAAACATCCCCTTTAAAGGAATCTAATTTTTATTTAATGCAGATGGGAATGTCCATTGTACACCTCTGAAGAGCCATACAAAATGAAAAAATAGAAAAAACTAAACCACCATCACTATTACATGTTAAAATCTTTTGGCCAGGTGGGATGGTTCACGCCCTAATTCCAGCACTTTGGGATGCCCAGCCAGAGGAAGCATCAGGAGTTTGAGACCAGCCTGGCCAATATGGTGAAACCTGTCTCTACTAAAAATACAAAAAATTAGCCAGGTGTGGTGGCACGCACCTGTAATCCCAGCTACTTGGGAGGCTGAGGCAGGAGAATGGCTTGAATCTGGGAGGCGGAGGTTGTAATGAGCCGAGATTGCACCACTGCACTCCAGCCTGGGTGACAGAGTGAGACTACATCTCAAAAAAATAAAGTCTTTTACCTGATGGAGTGGACCCTTGTGTGGTTACCTACCAAATATCCATTCTCCCCTTTGCTTCACTAGTGTTTTAGGTGTCTCACTAATTTCCCCTGCAACTTCAGGAGTGGAAAACATAACCTGAGCTGAGCCATCTGGCACATTCCATTGTTGATCACAGGGATTGAGCTGATGGCAATCCTACAATCCTCCTACAGTAGGCAATCCTACTGCAGCCAACCTCTAGTATCCATTCCAGAGGCATGGCTCCACACAAAGCTAATGCCATCAGAGAAGTTGAAGAGATGAGTCCTAAGGGGCACTGGGCAGGCAAAAACAGCAAATGTCCACTCCAGCGTGTCAGCCAGTCCGCACAGAGTAAACATCAGGACAGTGTGAGACCAAGCCCTTTCCTTCAGTAAGGAAAGATACAGCCACTGACAGCCACCAGACAAGCATGAGAGAAGAGCATTTTGGAGGCGAGTCAGCACTGAAAGATGAGCCAAGGCATTGAGACGAACTGGGTCCTTTATCGTTGCAGCCCTGTATTAAACTGTTCATGAAACCCCACATTGTGTCAGTTATATGGACCTAGAAGTCACCTTCATTACTTAAGCTACTTGAATGTTTTGTTACTAGTGAAGGTATGTCTGTTCTACAGGTGTCTGACACCTATCTGAAAAGCCAGCCACCTGTAGTCTCCATTCTAGAAGGTGTGGCTCCACCCAAAGCTAATGTCCTAAGAGAAGCTAACAGGAAAAGGTGAGTTCTTTTACCCAAAAGGACCCTGGGCAGGCAAAAACAGCAGACGTCCACTCAAACATATCCAACTGGCTAATCTTTATGTTATGTCTACCAGAACAAAATGCTGGGCCAGAAATGAGCCACATTTTTGTCATTGCTGCTGTAAACTCAGGGAATATTTCCTCCAGTGGTGAGACTTGGCATTGTTTTCTTCAGAGATAATATTGCCCTAGGAGCTGGCTTTTCAGCATCTTCAAAGTTCTCTCTAGTAGTAATGAAGGACACCAATATTGTTGAATATTCATTATTGAAATTGAGTACCTCTTTAATGGTGCATTGTGATAACAAGATGGACCTGGAGAGCAAGCTGAGAAAGATCAGAGATCCCTTTGCTGAGTCACATCAATTAGACCAAGTATGCAATGACTGAGAGTCAAAGCTGGGAATTTCTAGCATGAACAAATAATGGGATGAAGTCTTAGCATTATTAATTTCAAAGCTATTTCCATCCACTCACTGAGTGATGGAAATATTGCCTTTTCGTTATACAGCATCCATAAAAAGCATTTGAGCATCACTTTAAAGTTTAGGAAGTGCTTTCCTAAAAGATACCTCATTTCAGTATCACAAAAACACTATTAAGATAGCATCAGCGCTTCCACTTTACCTGTGAGGAAACTGGGGGTCGGAGAGGCATGTGACTTACCTGGACTTGTAGAGCAGAGTGGGAACTCAGACCTGAGCCTCGCCAGGGCTGCCGATGACCCAGTGCTTCCTCCCACAGTCAGCTAGCCGGGGACCTGGGCCAGCCTAGTCAACCTTGTATCAATAGTTTGATTATATTGGAAAAATATGGCAACTATTTCAGCACTACAAGCCATAGTGTTTCTAAGGAGAGTGGAGAGAGCTAAAACTGGCAAAAATATCTAGTGTGGGTTAAGCACTCTCCTGGGTGTCTTATGAAAACAATCTCAATGGAACCATTTTCTTTTTTAGCTCATAGGAAGATTCGCATATTTTCCAAATCACTATTTTATGGGTAGTTGGGAAGAATGCAGTACATCCAGTTTGTGTTTCTAACCATTTTGTTTTATTTTATTTTTTCAAAGAAAAGAGACCCTTGGGTCTTTTTTATTTTATGTGTAACAAAATAGGTAATGGTTTAACAAACCTTTCTTCATCTGTCTTTCTGGTTTCTCTTTATATGATGGTGAGGGAAAAGAATATTGTCTAACATACTTACCTAAAGTATATTTTGTCTAAAATTGTGTCATTTTAGAGGTCCACATAGGAAGACAAAAGGGTAGAAGCCAGACATAATAGAACAAGATTTTACCTTTGGTTCCTTAATATTTAAATATCCCCCATTCCACATCAAAACTACCTGCCTAGGAATTTGTAAGGGACAGATGTGACATCCAAAGGTGGATATTCATCACAGGTCTTAAAATGATTGTTCTAGTCTCTAACCTCCTCCTTATCAGTGCCACCCATGTGTTCTCCAGTTTCCACAGTAGGTTTATTTTGTTGTCCCAGCAGGAGGAATCCTGGAATCTTATTAAATGTGGATTCTTTCAAATTATCTAACTGTTCAAAGGGACGGAGCATGCTTTTTCATAGGCCCACTTTCTAGTGCGGGATTAGTTTGCATTGGGTAGAGCATTCATTGTCCATTTAATTAAATCACCAACTATTACAGTCCCAGCTTGCAAGGTTATTGAGACCCCAGTGAACAGCAGCAACCTATTGGCTGCAGGAAAATGGTAAACTCAAGAGTTTAGTCAGTTGTATTCCCACAATGTGTGCTTATAACAAGGAGAGGAAGGAAGGCAAGAGATGTTCTATAGTATCTTGATGAATATTACCTAGGAATTTCTCCTTCATTTTCAATCAGTAATATCCCTAAAACTTCATTGAAAGTGTAGACATTTTAGTCAGTGAGCTGCCAGAAGGGCAACCTCACGAGCCCCCCCGGACCTGACTCATTCAGCCTTTGAGTCTTTATCAGCGCCTTCTCCTTACTTGGTGATCTTCACTGGTGAAACTGGGTCCTAATATGCTTGAGAAAATGAGTGTTTACCTTCATCAGGGAAATCACCAAGAGGGGTACAGGGCCTGGTGTGGCCTTGGAAAGTCACATTGTTGTGTAAGTGGAGCCTACGGGGGCAGCCTTGAAAAGGAAAAGTTGCAACGATTTTGTCACACGAGTGGAATATGTGAGACTTTTACACAGTGAACACTGGTGCCTTACAAAACAACACAAGACAAAAAAGAGAGTGGCACTTAGTTGGAAGAGCTTGGGGGTTGGATTGATCCGACCTAAGTTCATCTCCCACTCCCCTGTTACTTAGCCAGCTGGTGACCTCGGGCAAGACACTGCATCTCCCTGAGCCTGAATTTCCACACCTGTAAAATGGCAATAATGGTGCTGTTTTGGATTGTATGTGGATTTAATTATGATTGCAGGAGGTCAGGCACAAAGCTCAGCACAAAATAACAGCTCAATAAATAGTGTATCTTTGTGGCTGGTGGCCCATTTGGCTATCTCATCTATTCCACTTAATATTTTTGGCTGGGTGCTGTGGCTGACGCCTGTAATCCTAGCACTCTGAGAGGCCGAGGTGTTTAAACTCCTGAGTCCAGGAGTTTAAGACCAGCATGGCCAACATGGTGCAACCCCGGCTCTACTAAAAGAAATACAAAAATTAGCCAGGCCTGTAATCCTGGTGATGTTTATGCGGAACCTCCCAGTAGCTATAGCTACTTGGGAGGCTCACACAGGAGAATCACTCGAACTTGGGAGGTGAAGTCTGCAGGGAGCCGAGATTGCGCCACTGCACTCCACCAGCCTGAGTGACAGAGCCAGACTCCAACTCAAAAAAAGAAGCAGAACTTTTCTGTCCCTCCCTGGAAACTTTCAGTGCTGAAAGGACCCTCAGAGGTCAAGTCCCACTGTCTTTGTTAGATAAAGAAATTCAGTCCAAGGAGCTTAAGTGACTTGCTCAAGGTCACTTAGCTTTTTGACCCTGCTCCTCAAACCCCACATCAGACCTTTTTGATGTGTCCGCTCTGCTCGCCCACCCTTCTAGGCTGAGGAGTGCTGACTCTAATTTCAGACCTGTTTCATAGTCTGTTGACAATTACATTGTCCATCATGCCATTTAGAGTTCTGACTTTATAGCTTTGGGAAGCACCTTAAAATAGAATTGCAAACACTCTACCCATCCAAGTGTGTACTCCCCATGACTAATAATGAGGCTTTTAAGTGGTGGCACAGGAGAGCAGCAAGATGATAGCTCATGTGAAATGAGAAATTGGAGCAAATGGGATTTGGTAATGGACTTTGCAGTGACACAAGTTGTCTGATAGCTGGTCTGTGGTTATCTTGGTACATTTTGTATTTTGAAAGACAAAAAAATGTCAGGTCATTGCCCAAATATTGGTTAAGATTTTGATTATTTTGC
Organism: Plecturocebus donacophilus; assembly: GCA_004027715.1. Lineage (NCBI taxonomy): Eukaryota > Metazoa > Chordata > Mammalia > Primates > Pitheciidae > Plecturocebus > Plecturocebus donacophilus. The sequence goes on along the minus strand of PVKP010009970.1, from coordinate 18,262 downwards.
AGAATTGTAGCATAGTAACTCAGGATTGATGTTTTGCTCCCCAAATTTTATGTTCAATGTTCCTGTCCTTTGTTTAGAAGTTGCACTTTCTATTATTTGTAGGTCTATTTAAAAAATAGTATTTTTTTTTCCTGTTGCCTAAATGATTTGTTTGTTTAGTTCTTGGAGTAGGAATACCAGCTGCCCTTAGATGGGGCCATAGAGAAGACCTACCTGTTAGCTTGGCAGCTCTTAATTTAGAGCATTCATTCACTTATTCATTTTCAAAACCTGTGCTGTGTACTGATGTGCAAGCCACCAGAGAAGGGGAAAGGAATGCAAAAGTGAGTAAGATGTAGTACTTATCCTCAAGGAATTCAGAGCCCCATGGGGGAGATAGGACTGGTTTCCATAAACAGTGCTGCAAGACAGAACATGATGTGCCGGGAGGGACAAAGTGCCAAGGCAGGGACAAAGGAATGACTAGTCCCGAAATGGGCCTGTGGGAAAGGTGTTGTGATGCTGGGAGGCTGGGAGGCTTAAAGAACGTGGCGATTATAACACATAGGGAAGGGTGGCAGATGGGGAGTTGCAGGCAGAGAGAGAATAGAAGAAGGGCAGGGATTCCAGGCCGAGGGAACAAGCTGAGCAGAGAGTGGAGGCTGGTAGGCGAGGAGAGGTAAATGGGATCCCTTCATGAAGGGACTTGGAAGCCACACTATGGTGTTGTGTCCATAGGTCAGTGGGCGGCTGTGGGTGAGTCTTAAGCAAGTTAAGTCGTGGGATTACATTTTAGAAAGACAGGGAATGGATTGGAGTGGTAGAGACCTCTAATTTCATTTCTGATCCAACAACCAGTTGGGTTTCTTAGGTTTGCCTCTCAACTCCCCTCCTTGGGGACAAGTTTGTATCTCTCCCTGATCTCCCTCTGGCTGATAGCTGCCCCTGGACCACACACCCACCAGGAGCTGGCAGAAACAGGACCAGCCTCTTGTGGGGCCAAAGCCTGTGGCAGCCGGTTCCTGAAGCCCAGAGGAAGGCAGACAGCTACAATCATCTGGCAAACTAAGGTTACCGCTGCTTCTAAGACATCACATGCTTGAATTTAACAAGCAATAGCAGATGATAAATCTTGAAATTTCAACGAAGGAATCAAGACTGGATCAATATTGTCACAGAATCACAGTTTTTGGAGGGTAGTTAGCACATCTTCTATACACTGACAATTAATTTTCCTTCTCAACAGAACTGCAAACAAATTCCCAGTTAATGAATTTGCTGAGTAGTTCCTTCCCAAGGAGAGTCAGTCTGTGCAGAGGTATTCAGTTCTAGCTGAGCCTAGGCTAGATCAGTTGGACCAGAGTCAACTTGCAGACCTGTCAACATGAGCATAAGTGCTCACTGAGAGCCAAGGAGTTTTGGGGCAGTTTGTTACACAGCTTTGTCCAGGCAGCAGCTGACTGATTCCTGCCCTGGCAGAAAACTGGAGCACCCATCTCCTTATGTGGAAGTGAGGATTCATTGAAGTATGAAGTATGTAAAGTGTGCTAAGCAGGACTTTGGCTTATTACTACAATAACTGTTATTATTAATCTCACATTGAACTTTGCTCACTCTCCCTCATAACCAAACCAAAGTTCTAGAAGCCTTCTAGTGGGATGGGAAAGGAAATGTTGGATCAATATGCATGGATTGATTAGATGGGATCAATGAGGCCTTCCAGTCAGTGTTTGAGGAGGGAAAGAGAGAGAGGAGAAGGAGAGAGGGAAGATTAGTCAGGTTCTAGGGGCTCCCATTGTTTGTATTTACCAATCTACCATTTTCTTTTCAGGCCAGAGTCCACATCCTGCTCACCTTTGGGCTGTCTATCCCACCAAGCGGACAGGTGAGGGACTTGGCCTCTGGCCCCTCCAGTTGGGTCAGCACCAGCTGGGTCTCCTCCTGGCTCCCCTGTGCCAATGGGAGCACACCTGGTTTCTGCTGAGGTGTGAGAGCTTCTTCACGGGGGGTGTTCAGAAGAGTGTGCGCATGCCCTGTAGATCTGGGTTTCAGGCTGTTTTTACCCATTGTGTTCTCACCTGCATCTTTAGTACATATGGGATTACTAATGAACAAAATGCCCTGAACTGATGGGCCCTAAAGCAAAGGAGAGGCAGGCAGGAATGCATGAGTTTCCCTGGGTCCAGGGAGGGCATCTTGTGGAAGGCAGCTGGGATTGAGTTGGTTTTCTCCACTGTTCTACTTGAGTTACTGCCCAATGGATAGGTCAGCACTCTGCAAGGCCATGGGATGTGTGCAGGTGACTCCAGCTGAGGGCACCAGAGAGACTGCAAGGAACCATGCCATTTGAAGGGCTCTAAGACTCAGACACACAGCTCTTGAAACACCTGTCCCAGAGGGTGCCAACAGCTGTGCCAACCAACAGGGAGTTTTGCAGCTGGGCCAAATCTAGTCCCCAGCTCTTAGCCTCGGAAGCAGAGGCAACCAACAGGGAGAGGATTGTGTTGGGACCCAAGGAACTAAAGAAACACTGGTTTGTTTTCCTCTCAGCCTCTCACCCTGACATTAACTGAAGAGTGCTGCCCTGAAGAAGAAGGACCCAGAGATAGGCCATGACTCTGTCCCTGTACACATTTAGGGTCTCTCTGAACCAAGTATTAGAGAAAGGAAGAAGATGAAGCTTAAATAGAATTTGAGCCTAAATCTGCAAAATGTTATCAAGGGAAAGAAATGGCAGATCTGACAAGGTAGGACTGAAGAAAATCACTGGAGAAAAAGAAAACTGTTTCATGCTCATATCTGTATAGAGTTGAGAGCAGCTCGATTGGTAGTTGTTTGAAGGATTGCATTGGCTCCAGAGGGCCCTGGAGGTTCTGGCTGAAAGTATGAGGTTGAAGTAAGGAAATGGCTGGAGGCAGAATAAGCTGACCGAGGAAGAGTGAGTTCCCCATCTATGCAAGGATGCAGGCAGGCAGAGATTGCAGAGGTTGCAGCAGACAGATACTCCTTAAAGTCACTTCAAACATGGGGCTCCTCTTTCTTTCCTGGGACCCTTGGGAGACATGGGGTGTGGGGGTGGCCTAGGAGGATACAGCAGGCTGGTGGTGATCTGCAGCCATGCTGCCTTTTGATTGATGGCCCTGGGGCCTGCCTGCGCATGAAGGTAGAGGTCGTGGTGGGGCTGAACTCCCCTGCCTGGGGTGTCCGTTTGCCCTTGCACCAGACTAAAGGCAGGCTCATCTGCTGGTCACCACTTCCTGCTGGTCATGAGCCTGATGATGCTTAGAGGAAGTTGAACTAGCTGGCACATTGGGTCTGACCAAGGGCTCTGACTGGGAGTGCAGGAGTGACTGCCGCCTGCAGGGTGCATGCCTTAACACCTGATGGGGAGTGCAGGGGTGACTGCCGCCTGCAGGGTGCACGCCTTAACACCTGATGGGGAGTGCAGGAGTGACTGCCGCCCGCAGGGTGCACGCCTTAACACCTGGATTCACTTTTATTGCAGACCTTTAGGACACTCTGCTTCTGCTCTGGTGGGAGGGCCAGTCATGACTCCTCCCTTTTGGTCCTGCCATATCTCCTGTGGATATGGGGTAGCCATGGATATCCAGATGTGGGAAGGGCTTGGATGTGAAACCTTTGGGTGTTCGGGCCAGTGACTGTGAGACTTAGTTAAGTGGCTTCATTCCCTGATAACTATTGATTTGAAAATTTGGGGGGACACTGGAATAGCTGGTCTTGGCCAGAATGTTTCGGTCTGAGAGGCTCTAATACTGTGAGTCTCACTGACATAGGTCAGTTTCCTTTCCCTGTGCTCCCAAAATATGCTGCACAGCAAGTGTCCTGACTTCCTATCCAGCAACCAGCTCTCCATCTAAAGTACTATGAGAAGGGCGAGGTCTTGTCAAGGCCCCAGGACAGAGGAGGCCTACTCACCTCACCTTTCCAGAGCCCAGAGAGGTCACCTAAGTGACATAGTCCACAGATAGAATGTGCTGAGTCCACCCAGACAAGAAAGCAGATAAAAATTTAAGATGGCAGCTTCTTACATTACTGATCAGACATCTTCCTGATCTACTGGCATAGGAAAGAGAGAATGGGGGCCTCGTGCTGCGTGTGGAATGGCTGGACCACATAAGAACAGCGCATGTGTGTGTGTTGTGTGTGTGTGTCTGCTCAGTGTAAGCCTAACAAGTGTACAGATCCTGCTGTGTGTCAGTCAGGCCCCTGGAACAGATTGTCAGCATGGCTAATGTCACAAAGTGTTTCTTCAAAGTGGTAAACACACACACAATCCACATTGTGTTTCAGGAAGACAGTGGTTCAAAGGGTCTGCCGGGCTATTTTTATCGTGGAAGTCTGGAAGGAAAATGATGTCACATGCCGGGAAAAGTGTCCAGCTATTCCAACAGACCACAGCTAAAAGATTCTTGTTTTTATTTGTTTCTCTCAGAATTGAGATCATTCAAAAAAGGTAAGTTTAAAACCCTTTGTTCCAGAAAGCTTTGCAGCTCAAACTGTGCCTAGAGTGCCTTTCTTTCCTGTGTTTTGTCAAACAGACATGAAAACTTCTGCAAACTAGGTGCCTGTATCAACCTGGCTGAGCTTGTGGTAGGGGAGATGAGGCCTCCTGACAGCAGATGGATTTGGCATGCAGAAAACCAGATGGCTGGCATGTTAAAGTGCTAAAAAAGAAGAGTGATTATACTAGTTTTCTACCTCTGCTGTGGATCTTGGACAAATTTCTGAACCTGTCTGATTTTCATCCTTTCATCTATAAAGTAGGGTCGTACCTACCTCAGAAGATTGTGGGTATTGATAAAATAATGACTAAAACAGCAATTACAGTGCCACACATGTATTAGGTGTTAAACAAGTATTAATTCCCTTCTATTCTTTCTTTTGACTTTTTTTTTTGTGACCAGATTTTATTTTTCCCTATTTTTTACTAGGGAAGAAATGTTACAAGGATTCCTCCAAATGAATTCTGCCCTACTTCTTTCAAGTAAGGAAAAGCACAAAGAAGAAAGAAAGTCACAGTCACAGGAATGTGTGGCCAAGAAGCAGAAAGCACAGTGGCTCACATCTGTAATCCCAGCACTTTGGGAGGCCGAGGCGGGTGGATCACCTGAGGTCAGGAATTCGAGACTGGCCTGACCAACATGTAGAATGCTGTCTCTACTAAAAATACAAAAATTAGCCTGGCGTGGTGGCACATGACTGTAATCCCGGCTACTTGGGAGGCTAAGGCAGGAGAATCACTTGAACCTGGGAAGCAGAGGTTGTGGTGAGCCGAGATCATGCCATTGCACTCCAACCTGGGCAACAAGAGTGAAACTCTGTTTCAAAAAAAAAAAGAAGCAGGAGAGAGATCCAAGATGGCCTATTACTAGTAGCTCAGGATTGCAGCTCCCAGTGAAAGCACAGGAGCGAGTGGATGCCACACTTCCAGACGAATTTTTGTTGCCCATGGACCAGGAGATTCCCAGCGGAGTAGCCCCACTAGTCACCAGCGTGACCCTTTTGGCTGGTGTGGCTGTTTTGCCGGCTTCTTGGCACGGCGGTTATTGGTGCAGAGTAAACAGGACTGGGTGTCCTTTTGGTTGATGTTTGGAGTTCCGGGAAGGCAGAGTTGCCCATTCAGCTGATTGAAAAAGGGACTGAAGAGGGAAACCAGACCGGAGACCCCCGGGTAGAAAAGCACCACGAATCTCAACGCCGCTGTTTCAGTCAGTGCTGCGGGTCGCCGCAGTGAAAATTACATAGATTCTGGCGCTGGAAATCAACAAGCTGGATGTCCACTCAGAGACCTAATTTGAAAGTCGGTAATTACAAAGACGACAGGTGGATAAATCCACAAAGATGGGAAGAAACCAGCGCAAAAAGACTGAAAACACCCAAAATCAGAAAGTCTCTCCTTCTACAGAGGATGGCAGTTTCTCATCAGCAATGGAACAAGGCCTGATGGAGAACAAGTGCAATGAATTGACAGAATCAGGCTTCAGAAGGTGGATAATAAGAAACTTCTGTGAGCTAAAAGAACGTGTTCTAACCCAATGCAAAGAAACTAAGAACTTGAAAAAAGGTTTGACGAAATGCTAACGAGAACAGACAATTTAGAGAGGAATATAAATGAATTAATGGAGCTGAAAAACACAATACAAGAAATCCGCGAAGTATGCACAAGCTTTAACAGTCGAATTGATCAAGCAGAAGAAAGGATATCAGAGGTCGAAGACCAACTTAATGAAATGAAACGAGAGGACAAGATTAGAGAAAAAAGCGTAAAAAGGAAGGAGCAAAGTCTCCAAGAAATATGGGACTATGTGAAAAGACCTAATTTATGTTTGATAGGTGTACCTGAATGTGACGAAGAGAATGAATCCAAGTTGGAAAATATTCTTCTGGATATTATCCAGGAAAACTTTCCTAACCTAGTAAGGTACGGCAGTACTTAACCCCAGGCAATACAGAGAACCCCACAAAGATATTCCTTAAGAAGAGCAACCCCAAGACACATAATCGTCAGATTTACTTGGGTTGAAATAAAGGAGAAAATACTAAGGACAGCCAGAGAGAAAGGTCAGGTTATCCATAAAGGGAAGCCAATCAGACTCACAAGAGATCTCTCAGTAGAATCCCTACAAGCCAGAAGAGAGTGGGGGTTAATATTCAACATCCTTAAAGAAAAGAACTTTCAACCCAGAACTTCATATCCAGCCAAACTAAGTTTCACAAGTGAAGGAAAAATAAAATTTTTTGCAAACAAGCAAGTACTCAGAGATTTCATCATCACCAGGCCTGCTTTACAACTTCTGAACGAAGCACTACACACAGAAAGGAACAATCAGTATCAGTTATCCCAAAAACTTACCAAGAGGTAAAGAGTATCACCATAATGACAAATCTACATCAACTAATGGGCAAAACAGCCAGCTAGCATCAAATGACAGTATTAAACTCACATATATCAACATTGATCCTAAATTTAAATGGATTAATTGCCCCAATCAAAACATACAGTTAGACAAACTGAATAAAAAGTTAAAACCCATCGGTATGCTGTATCCAGACCTATCTTATATGCAAGGACACACAAAGGCTCAAAATAAAGGGATGGAGGAAGATTCACCAACCTAATGGAGAGCAAAAAAAAAAACAACAGGAGTTGCAATTTTCATCCCTGATAAAATAGACTATATCGGCAACAAAGACTAAAAGAAACAAAGAAGGACATTACACAATGGTAAAAGGATCAAAGTAACAAGAAGAGCTAATGATTCTAAATATATATGCACCCAATTCAGGAGCACCCAGATACATAAGCCAAGTTCTTAACGACTTATAAAGAGACTTAGACTCCTGCACAATAATAGCGGGAGACTTTAACACTGCATTGTCAATATTAGACAGATCAACGAGACAGAAAATTAACAAGGACATCCATGACTAGAACTCAGACTTGGAACAAGTAAATTTAATAAATATTTATAGAACTCATCACCCCATATCCATAAAACGCACATTTTTCTCAGTATCATATCACACCTATTCTAAAAGTGACCACATAATTGGAACTAAATCACTTCTCAGTAATTGCATAGCATTCCACAGATTTAAATGAAATATTGGTTGGCTGTTTGTTAGTTATTTTCTTCCCTTATTCCTTCCTGTCTCCATTGTTAAGTATAATTATTGGTATAAAAGAGGTCTTTAATACCTATATTTAGATTACATTCTAGCCTGAACAATAGAGCAAGATTCTCGTTCTCTCTCCCCCTTTCTTTTTCTCTTTCTAATTCTTCCTCTTTCTTTCTCTCTTTTATTCTTTTTTTTCTTTTTCTCTTCAAAAAAAAGAAGCAGTAGAAAGAGTACAGTTGTGATTTTTTTTTTTTCTGTTCCCTTTGAAAATGGGAGTTCTTCCTCTTCAGAAAATGGTTCTATTTGCAGATGAGTCAGACACTGATGTATTCCATGCACTGGAGGGGAACTCAGGGGATTGGGTTTTTCATCTGGGGTTGTAACTAGTCTAATAGAGGCAGGTCCAACCTTCTTTGGCCAATACTCCCAGAATAACCCAGGCCTGCTTTTAGAATTTAGATTTCCAGACAAAAGGTATCTTTGTTTGTGCTGCTATAACAAAATACCACAGAATAGGTAATTTATAAACAATAGAAATTTATTTCTCATGGTTCTGGAGGCTGGGAAGTCCAAAATCAAGGTGCAGGCATGTTGCGTTTCTGGTGAGGGCTATGCTCTGCTTCTAAGATGGCATCCTGTTGCTGCATCCTCTGGAGGGGATGAACGCTGTGTCCTCTCACAGCAGAAGGGACAGAAGGGCAAGAAGGCTCCCTCAAGCTCTTTTATAAGGGTGCTAATTCCACTTATGAGGGCAGAGCCCTCATAACTTAATATACCACTAAGCCGGATATTAAGTTTCAACAGGAATTTTGGAGTGGACGCCTCATTCAAACCACTGCAACCTAGGAAGCTCTAGGGAGTCCACAGGGCTCTGGGTGAGAATTGTATTCTTTAACATCTTATTTTATGTTTGCTCTTTTATCTGTGTTTCTTTTTTATTTGTTTATCATAGGGAGGCTGGAGACAGTTATCATTTTAGGGGGAAAATGATGCTTTCCCAGGAAGTTCCCAGGACAGAAGGAAGAGGCACTGAGTGGGAGAGACAAGACACTGCTTCTAGAACATGGCATAGGAAGCCACAGCTTTGTGTTCCATTCAGAGGGAGCATTGGGTCAGCTTTGGGTTGGGGTAGGTGTAAAAGGGTGGATGGTAATTTCTCTATCACTGTACAAAACCTGTAGATTGACCAGCTTGCTGCCCTTTTCTGCTCATTATTCATGTAGCAACTACCACCCTGGGGATTTTATTTTTTTTTAAGAAAGAATCTCAAAAATGGCCAATCCAGTGATCAAGGATCAAGGTGCTTGGGGACAGTTATTTCACAGAAGGTGCTGTGTGGGCATGGGAAGAGTGCCCACCTCTTGAGCAAGAATGAGATTGTTGCCTACTGCAGTGTTGGTATTCAGACTTGCTTTCTTCATCTGCTAGTCAAGTTTTTGTCTTGGGTCATTGGTTTAGGGGACTAGGGGACAAGCATGCTGGGTGGACACTGGGAGACCTGAGCAAAGGGAGCTCAGAGCCTGGGCATCTCACTTGGATTTGAGTGGCTAGGGAAGTCTTTCTGGGGGAAGTTGTGTTTGAATTTCAGCCTCTGAAGCCAGAGAAGAGACTTCTGAGTAGTTGGAACAGAATATGCAAAAGGCTAGGGAGTGACAGGCACAAATATTGGATGAGTTACAGATGTTGAATCTGGTTAGTGCAGAATATGCAAAGGATAAGCAAGAAGGCTAGAGAGGGGAGCAGGATTTGGGCTGTGCTGGGCTTTTACTCAGATGTGGCTGTGCTTGCTGGATTGTAGATGCTCTTCCTGTCTGCACATACACACAGAGGCTCCTGCTCAGGATAGGGGTGAGAAACTAGGAGAACATAGTACCTGCTGGTGCACACAGGCCAACTTTCAACACTGCCAGCACTTACATTGCTTCACGTGGATGCTTTCTCTGTCTTCCAAACTGACTTTCCTTGCTGCCAAAACATCAAGCTGGAAATGCTAAAAAATTAGAAGCCACACTCAACCAATGACTCTAAAGTCGATGAATAAAGACCCCAGCTCCCTCACCATGCTGGGTGGGATAACTGGAGTATGGGTTTGACACTGGCTTCAGAGTTTCCCTTGTGTGATTAAACTCCATTTGTTCAAACTTGAACATTCAAATATGCTCAGCACTCAAAGTTCAGCTTTCTGGTGCCCTTTTAATCACCAGGAGCCAGAACACCTTCCAATTTGATCCTTTAAAGATAATTATATTAGCAAAGAGATTGGTTGCTAAAGAACCACCAGTGCAGAAGTGATCGTGTTGCTCTGATTTTAGGGACCCAAGACTCTTCTATCTTTTTGCCTCGTGTATTAATGAGGAAAGCCTAGGTTATGCTGCAGAAACAAACAATCCTAAACATCTTTTTTTCTTTTTTTCGAGACGGAGTCTTGCTCTGTTGCCAGGCTGGACTACAATGGCATGATCTCGGCTCACTGCAACCTCCGCCTCCTGGGTTCAAGTGATTCTCCTGCCTCAGCCTCCTGAGTAGCTGGGACTACAGGCATGCGCCACCACGCCCAGCTAATTTTTGTGGTTTAAGTAGAGATGGGGTTTCACCATGTTGGCCAAGATGGTCTCGATCTCTTGGGCTCTCAAAGCACTGGGATTACAGGCATGAGCCACTGCATCTGGCCAACAATCCTAAACATCTAAGTGGCTGAGAACAGCAAGGTTTTATTTCTCCCTTGTGCTGCCTGTCTACTGCAGATCATCAAAGGAGCGCTGTCCTTACCTAAGACTCACACTGAAGGAACTGCCACTATGTGTAACATTTCTGGGACCACAGCAAACATCTCACATCAGCAATGGAATGTTCAGCCTGGAAGTGACACATGCAATTTGGTGGCCAGAAATCTTCCACAGGTGTTCTCACAGAGCAATGAGAACTGAACATGGCAAGCAGCACCAGTGACTGTCACACTCTTGTCAGTTACAGCAGGCTTCCTTCTTGTGGGTCTGATAGGACTGTTCTAGCTCCGACTGGGATATCTGTGTTCCAGCCAGCATAAAAGCAGAAGAGAGGTGGAGGATATATTCCTTCCTTTTAAGGTCCTGGTCCAGACACTGCACACATTACCTCAGTACATCTCCCATGGGTCCGAATGTGGTGCATGAGCAGCTGGGAATTAGAGTTCTTATGCAAACAGCCATATGGCCAGATAAAACTTGAGGGAAAAACTGGAGGATAGATTTTTGGATATCTTAAAGTCTCCGTCACACAGATGATGAGGAAGACACTCTGGCAGAAATTCTATTGCTTTGGGTTGATAGCGGAGTATCTGAGAAGGATGTGGTGAGGGCGTCTTTTGGGGTAGTTGGCTTTCTATGACAGCACTACCCATTCTAGTCTGTTTCTGGCCTTAAAGTACAAACTTCCACAGGGGGAGACCTTCTTTATGGCGTACTTTGTAAAATATTCAAAATACAGAGGCTTGGCAAATACTTGTAACAGATAATTTGAGAATTTCCCCAGGATCTAGTTTTGAGTTGAGTGGCCACGGGAGGTTATGGCTGCTTTAATTTGTGATGAATGAATTTTGTGTCTATATAGAAAGTCACATATCCCTATATTTGAAATAGGGAGGGATCTTATAAAATTTTGTGAAAAATTCTAAATTTGATGAGTAGTCCCTAAAACAAAGCCTGGAATTTCGACCTAATTGAGGGTTTCCCCCCTTCTAATTATGATAATATTTGTGTTTATCAGCAAAAAACTACTGTACACTTTTAGCAACAATGATGAAGATTGCAGGGCTGGGGTAGGGGTGGGTGGGGAGTAGGTATCAGTCCAGAATCTGCAATTAACAGCATGAATGACTATGGATAAGACCTTCCTGGGCATCAGTCTCCTTATTTATGAAACAAAGTGTGGTAGGTGGAGGATGGCCACAAATAATTCCCATTGATGGGTGGCATCTAACTCTTCCTGAAACTGGGCTAACTTAAGTAACAAACCCATATAGAGTGGCTGGACTTCGGAGGCAAGCTCATAAGCAGCCTTCCAGCTTCTGTGTGGGCCTCCTGGAATAGTCTCTCTCACGACCCAACCATCAGGCTATGAAAACTTCAAGCCATATGAAGAAGCCATGTGCAGACAGATACTTCAGTCTCCAGCCCTGGAGCTTTCAGCCGCCAGCCAGTACCCGTACCTGCCCTAGGAGGGAGCTACCTGGCACCCGAGGCACCTGAACCTTCAGTGGATGCAACCCATCTGACCACCGCAACCTCGCGGGAGACCCCGTGAGAACCTCCAGCTAAGGCCAGAAAAACCCTGAGCCATATAGGAGAGAATAAGTGATTGTTTCATATCACCGGTTCTGGGGTGGTTTGTTACGCAGCGACAATTGACTGGATCACGAAGGATTTGTATATCTCCTTTCTGGGGCTTTGGCGCTTACTAAGCATCACTTCTCTGTAAGTACAACCCGTCCCTCAGGTCGGGTCAGGAGCCTGGGGTCTGCCAAAGCCGAGCCCCGGCAGGCTGGAGAGAGCGAACGGGGGCGCCTGTCCTCCCTGCGCGCATAGAGCGGCGGTCGATCGCGCGGAGTAGGGGGCGTTTCCTGTACACGAAAAGTGAGTGTTCTTGGGGGCAAAGGAAGCTCGCTTCGGGTTAGGGACGTTCTTCTAATGACAGCGGAGACAGGCCGAGGCGGGGAGAGTTATCCACAGATGCCGGAAGAGGGAGGAAGCGAGAGGGGGGAACGGCCTTCTCCTGGCCTTCGGCGGAAGTGCATCGGGGACCCACAGGGTTTACCCGCAGGAAGCCGCAACCCCGCGCCCTGGGCCTGGCCGCGCAGGCGCTGAAAGAACGCGCTGTCCTCAGTCCTTTGCTGTAAGAGAGTGAGAGAGGAAGGATGAAGTGCGGGAGGAAGGGAACCGCGGCAGGCACTCCCGCTTCCCTACTCAGCAGCCTGCCTTCCTTTCTTGCTTGCTGACCGGACCCTGGCTAATACCGTGTACGCGTGTGCGCATGTGTGTGTGTGTGTGTGTGTGTCCAGAGGGCTGGTGGGATGCTAACAGGCCCAACTCAAAAGCCCCATTCCCTAGTCTTCCTCGCAGTGAGTAGTGGCCATATGACACTGTTCTGGCCAAAGAGACTTAAGTAGAGCTCACTGAATGAAACTTCTAGAAAATGTGTAAACAGGTATAAATTCACCTGTCGTGAGCTCTTTGCCCTTTGCCCAACCCCCTTTAGCAGCTCTGGGCCTGGGCCTAAGCATTTTCTTTTTTCCCCAAGTTCCCTGACTGATGCTGATGCTTCAGGAACCACACCTTGAGAACCACCGCTCCAGGACTTTGGGGCCATGAAAAGCAGTTGGCCAAAGGAATGAGTTGGCAAATCACATGTGAGTGGTTTGAGATTCTTTCCAGTCCGCAGAACAACCTAAGGATGTCCAGGAGATGGGACGAGCCTGAAGCATTAGAATAATGACTTGAGCACAAAGGGAACTGGACACCACCACTGATTGTCACCAATGGAGTTAAGAACACGTGCCTGTGTTCTTCAGGAATGACAGAGCTGCAACCAGAAAAGAGAGTTCTCCTTGATGGCACCGTCCACAAGCGGCTGCCACTCATCTCTCTCGGCCAGCTGCCCGCAGCCTGTTCTCCATCACTGTCCAGCCGTTCCCCACCTGCCTTGAGTCTGTGGCGTGGGCCGTGCAAGTGGTTCTTGATCGCAGGCATGTTTTATCCATCATGACTTGGTTGTTACGATACACAGTGTTTATTTTTCTTCATAAAAAGATGCAAGCTGTGCGCCTCCAAATGCTGGCAGCTCAGAATATTCCATTTGTTTGTGAAGAGACAGACTGGATGGCACAATTTCAATCAAACTATGAAATGCAGGCTGGCATGCCTGGAGAGAAAGATCATAACAGTGTGTACTCTTCTTTCTGAGAAGCCGAGGACTGCGCACGTGGTTAACTCATCAGCCCCTGGAAGGCCTTGTGGTGGATGTGTTCCATCAGCCATGGCTAACCAGGAGGGGAACTCTGTCAAAGCTGTCTGTCCTCTCCCTGGGGACAGGCGGGGCCTCATGACACGTGCTGTACCACACTGATTTACTCTGGGTGGAAGGGGTTGTGTCCTTTGAATTCCCAAATGGAAATGGCTAGGGTTTTTTTCTAATTACAAAAATTATAAATGATTATTTAAATTATTTCGAAGAATAAAAAGACTAAAGACTAAACAACACAGCAACCAAGAACTCCAAGAGGACTATAATTTCATCTTGTTTTTAAAATCTATCTGCCTGTCTATCACTGACCTGCCTTTTGCAACTATGGGCTTCTCTCCAAGGACACATATAGAGATCGATACCTTAATTTTATGTCTGAATGTTATTCCACATGTAGTTATATCAGCCTCCTATTGAGAGATGGTTGGTTACCAGTTGTTTCTTCCTTTTAAAAACTATGCTGTGCTGAACATGTGAACTTATGTGTACATGAACTTATGTGTATGTCTTACTCCCTTTGTTTTCCTGTTTGTTTTGGGTAAACTTCTAGCAGTGGAATTGCTGGAGAAATGCATTTGATCAGCATTCCTGAACTACCCTCCCCAAAGTCTGTGTGAATGACACCCACCCCCACCGCTTATGAGGCTGTCCCCAGCTTCACACCCTGATGATCACCTCAGGGCACAAATCACTGTCACTTTCTAGAATGATTTTCTCTTAGATTTCTGAAAGATTACCATATCTTGACTTGGAAAAACTTCATATAATAAAGGTTTTGTTTCTTATTAACATAAATTGTAGTTATAAGAAATATTTTACTCATTGTCTGCTTTATTTCTTTTCTTTTATTATTTATTTACTTATTGAGACAGACTCTCACCCTCTTGCCCAGGCTGAGTGCAATGGTACAATCTTGGCTCACTGCAACCTCTGTCTCTTGGGTTCAAGCAATTCTCCTGCCTCAACCTCCTGAATAGCTGGGACTACAGGCATGTGCCACCACACCCGGCTAATTTTTGTGTTTTTAGTAGAGACGAGGTTTCACCATGTTGGCCAGGCTGATCTCTAACTCTTGACCTTAGGTGATCCACCTGCCTCGACCTCCCAAAGTGCTAGGATTACAGGTGTGAGCCACCATGCCTGGCTTGCTTTATTTCAGCTTTTCATTATGACAGTATTTAAACTTTGAAGAAAGTTGAAATAATAGTACAATAAACATCCATATACCCTCCATCTAGATCAATTATTTACATTTTGCTATATATGATTTAGTTATTCTCTCTATGCATTTAAATTTTCAGAACTCTCACAACACTTTGATCACACCTAACAAAATTTATCAACAATTGTATAATGTCATCTAATGTTTAGTGCATAGTCAAACTGACCCATTATATGTAGAATAGTATTTCCATGGAACAGCTACTACAGAAGATGTGGAGATTCTATTCAGGGGTCTCAATCTTGGTTTATGCAACAGAACCATCTGGGACTATATTTTTAACAAGTGCTGGAGATGGAAATAAAAATTCTTCAAGGAAACCAATAAAGAAAAAGTTCTTTTGATGGGGAGGTCATAGATCCCAGGTCTTCATGGAGGTGGAAACTGGGATTTGGGGACTACAGGATCAGCTTAATGGCAAAACTGGGCCAAAGCAGAGGCCATATTGCTTCAGGGACTGACCATGTGGGGAAAGATGAATGAGGAGAGACTTTTGTCACAAGCATTTGTGTCATGGGACCCACGGATAAGCCATGCATCCCAGAAGAGAGAGAAAGTGACGACGCTAGCCCTCTCTCTGATGTCCAGTGTTTCCTAGGGTCAGAGGAGAGGAGTGGCATGGGGGGAGGGTGAGAGTTAAATGGCCTCTCCCAGGACTGAGAAGCTTGACATGCTGGCTCAGCCCAGCCTTTGCTGTATGTAGGATCCTACAGAAAGCAGAGAGGTGGGAGTCAGGGAGGGCGTAGCATTTTTAAGTGGGAAATTTTCCTGCAAGTTAGCAAACTTATGCAGTGACAGACTACTAAGGGGTCCCAGATACACGAGCAGTGGCAGGACAGAAAGAAGGCAGGTTGATGACTTCCAGCATGGCGTTGTTGCCACAATTTGTCCAGCACAAGGAGTGAGTAGTGGGCTAAGAGCACTTCAGGAGATGCGATCTGGGTGTTGGGGACTGGAGAGAGGGCAGTGGTGGTGCCCAAGTCCCACAGGCTCTGAACAAAGCCTTCTCATGAGTACAGGATTGTCACACGTTTTCCATAACCAGGGACTGGGCGTGCTCATCTATTCGCTGTGCCCTGTAGCTGACGTTTCCAAAGGTCAGTCTTGTTTCTGATGCCCTCTGGGAAAAACCATGACAGTTTAGTCTGAAGTTACCAGAATCGTGCATTGCCAGGAGAGTTCACTTCACTTAGAAATTGGAACCACCATGGTTTTCAATAGGACGCTTAATGAACTGGGGCCTGCAAAATAGGCAATAAACTTCCTGGCCTGCTTAACTGAGTATTGTCTCTCTTGTGCTGACTGCAGTAATGTGTTTTATTTTCCCACTGTTTATTAGCTTCCAGCTAAAGGCCAAGCTGCATGAGCCCCCCATGGCCTTCCTTTTGGGAATGGTGGCACTTGGCTGCACATTCACCTTCTGAGCTCTTCAAATGTCTTCCAACTCTGTTCCAATGATAGAGAGAAAATTATTGAAAATGAGATTTCCATTGTGGCAGTGGTTTGCTGTCTTCCATTGTAGAATGTAATCTTGTTTTTTAGTATCTTTTTGGATTTATATTAATTTAGATTATATAAGCTAGCAGGGTGTTTCTAACGAGATTGGTGATGTCAAACCTAAAAGAGTTAAAATCCCCCTGTAATCACATATAACTCAGAGAAAGGCAGGGAGGACCCACAGAGAGACGGGGGATACATTTGATTTTTTTTTAGTTTCCAAAGTGTGGCTTCCTTTTGAAATGCCTTTGCCTTTGGTTTGAAGTCATCAGTCATTTGTTAATCAGTTGGTAAAATTTGGTATTTGTAGCACAGGGAAGAGAGAGGGAGAAAGAGAGAGAGGTGAGGTAGGTGTCAGGCATCAGGATCTTGGGGTATCAGTCTCAGTTTAGCTATTTATGAAGCTACCCACTCTGAGGCTCAGCTCCCTCAAATCCTCTCCTGTTTTTCTAACCTTGAACATCTTGCTCCAGATCTGGGACTCCATCAGCACAAATGAGCTCTTCAAAATCAGGATATTGCCTTTTTGTATTGGATTTGCTGGGATGGTCAATGCAAATTCTATACTCCCCACTTAGAACTATAATCTGAGTTTTGTGTTTAACCCTAATTAGAAGGAAACACTGTGAATAAATGAAACCTGTAAAATATATCTACCATAGCCAGGCTATGGGAGAAGACTTGTTATTTTTTAAGTTTGCTTGATAATTATCTTATGGACAAATCTCAATTCTTCCATATTTGGAATATGTGAAAAACTAAAGCATGGAAAATCAAAGTGCTTCAGCATGTCTCTAGATGACCTGAAGCTACTAGCATATGAGCTGTCTGTTCATCCATCCATCCATCCATCCATCCATCCATTTAGTAATTCTTTCGACTTCATTTGAATGAATGGATGGACAGATCAATGGATGGATGGACAGACAGCTCAAATGCTACTGTAAGCATCTACTGTATTTTTTTTCTTTTTATTTTTTTTGAGATGGAGTGTCACTCTGTCCCCTAGGATGGAGTACAGTGGCATAATCTCAGCTCACTGCAACCTCTGTCTCTTGGGTTCAAGAAATTCTCCTTCCTCAGCCTCCCGAGTAGCTAAGACTACAGGCACGTGCCACCACGCCCAGCTAATTTTTTGTAATTTTAGCAGAGACAAGGTTTCACCATGTTGGCTAGGCTGGTCTTGAACTCCTGACCTCTGGTTATCTGCCTACCTTGGCCTCCCAAAGTGCTGGGATTACAGAAGTGAGCCACGGTGCCTGGCTAGTGTCTGCTGTATTAACCATACTTCCTGCTTCTGTAAACTCGATGCTCTCACATCTGCCTTGCATTCCTATGCAGCGCACCCCTTGTTCTGGATAACCCATTAATACCCCTGAGTCACTTGCCTGGGCCTCTTGCCTCCCTTGTTGCCTCCTCTGGGGAGTGTGCTTTGAAAACACAAGCCGGCCGATCTAGAATCCACACCTCCATCTACCCCCGTATTGGGTTCTCACACTCAAAAGAGGAGGCGAGAGCTGACACAGGTGAACAGTTTAGAGGTGGAGGAAGTATTAGAACCGAATGTTTCTCTTTCCTCTGTGAATCAAGTGGCTAGTGGAGGCCGAAGGTGTAAGACAGCAGTGCAGGGCATGTTGAGGGCCCTGTGAAGAGGGGAACACACAGCATACAGGCAAAGGCATGTGTTTCATCTTATTGAGCATGTGCTGAGTTGCATTTTGCCCTCATGGAGCTGACAGTCTGGCCGGGAGGCCGGCAGGCTCACCCCCAGCAATGAGAACAAAGCAGAATGGAGAATGTGCTCCAACAACTAACTGTGAGCATCGCAGTGGGGGGCCAGGAGTTTTCCAGAGGACATGGACTTTGAGTTGTCTTAATGGATGTAGGGAGGCCAACGGACTGAGAAAAAAAGGGACCGATCCTTTG
>PVKP010009969.1:0-66227 GCA_004027715.1 Plecturocebus donacophilus | reverse complement strand
CCTATGGGAGGGAGCATAAGGAGACTGGAGTATGGAAAGAAAGAGGGGTTAGAATGTTTCTCTGTTCTCTTTCAATTGGCCATTGGCTGTGGATCTTTGCTCAAGGCTATAGCTTTAATTGGATGGCAATTTTCAGGAACTTCCAGTGGTTTCCAATAACCACTTCCTCTGCTTGCTTCCCATGTGACCTAGTACTAAAAAGAGAAATACCACAATCAACTGATTATGTCCAGAGAACAACCACACATTTTTCTTTTAAGGTGAGAAATAATTTTCCCTTCTAAGGAAAAAAAGAAAACCTTCTGTAACCTGATAGATTTTGCTAATTAATTGAGTTTACTTTAAAATTTAGTTTGAGTGTAACTATTTTTTGGGGGGAGGAAGTGAATAGTAAAGAATATGAGCATATTTTTATGAAGTAAAGAGATACTGACAACTTTAAATAGGTGGAGTTCTTCCATAAGATTGCTATGGATATCACAAACTATGAACATAAATTTTATTTCTCATATCTTTCTGAAGCCTGAAATCTTTTGGTGATCATCCATCTCTCTCATCTGTAATCCAAAGCTTTCTTGCATCTTATTATGTCACTCACAAGTTACCCTCATACTTTTCATAGGAAAACATTGTTTTTCTATGAAATAATTATTTCTGAATTTCTTTTTATTTCTTCATAAAATCATTCTTCATGTTTTTATTATAAAATGATGCTATTATAAATAAAAAATAAGAGTATATACATTTTAAAGGATTATAGTGTCTCCTTTTCCTTGATGAAGTAAACACTGACACTTGCTGCTTACTCTGTTCTGTGCCTATAGAATCATATAAAGATGTATATATTTGCTACATTTAGATTATATCTGTAGTGAACAGTAGGTAATCATATTTTATATAGTATTCTGTAACTGGGGTTTCTCTTTGTCATTGTGAAGTGAGCATCTCTTTAAGTATGTGTGTATGTATACACATGGCTGCACAGTATTTTTGTAGTATGGATGAATCACAATTTACCACAACTGAGGAACACAATTCATGAACATTTGGTTTCTGTCTTCTCTCTTTTTTTATATCATAAACAATGCTTCTCTAAACATTTCCATGTATATTTTATGTACCTTTACTTTTCTCTGAGGTAGAAATCTAGACAGATGTAAGCATGAGCCTAAACACCTTTAGTTGTTTTCTCAAGGTCTTTTTGAAAACTCTGTTCATAAAGAGATCACTGTGGTTCTTTAAACAAACAGACAAAGTCAAGTAATTCCTAGAACTTCCCCATCGTCTATGATTGTCAGATGGAACCCTCCTTTTGATAAGCATTCTCAGTGACTTTGAAATAGATGTTCCTGGAACCATACTTTAGGAAACACTGTTAAATCTTAAATCTCCTGGGCAGGTTCCATAGCATTTTTGTGCTTTGATTTCTTCATTTCCCAACATTAGAATGTAAGACCTCCCCCAGGAAAGTAGTTTTTGTCTGTTTAGTTCACTGATGTGTCCGCAGAGACCAGAAGCATGCCTGGTACATCAAAAACACACAATAAATGTTTGATCAATAAAAAATACATAAAGGAATGAGTGAATAAACCTGTAAAAGAAGCCAAAACGTACAGCTTAGAACTGAGGTAAGGTTTCAGTACAATAAACATCTAAAATTATAATATACTGCAGGCACTCAGTAAATATAATTCTCCTCTTATCCTTGAATTTTGAGTCAGCATGGTACAGAAAATTCTAGTTATAATTCAATGGGTTATCTTATCTAAGATGGTAATTATAATAAAACAAGCAAAATGAGCTTGCCAGTTCAATGTATGGCACAAACATGATATGCTTTATTTTTTAATGGAAGGGTTTTAGAGATCTATTCACTCTGTGCCCTTTTTCTTACCAAAGAATCCATCAAGATGGGAGCATTAACTTATTTTAATTGATGTGTGAAAATGTGAGAAACATGTGGCAGGGAACTTTACTAATGTTACATACTGTCATCTATCAGATGTGTGTGTGTGGATGTGTGTATAAGGAGAGGGATATTGTGTAGAAGCAGAGGGATATTTATGAGGGTGATAGGAAATACGTTTAGTTTTTAGAAATATCTTTACTCAAAATTTAATAAGGACAAAACTGATTTTTCCAGATGAAATCATTTATATTGTTTATTTATAGATCCTAATTGACATTTTTGTCCAGGCTGTCAAGACCTTTCTTACCCTTGTTTACTGTGGGAATACATTGGTTTAAGAAGTAGACCAAAGCTTTTCAAACTTTTACGTTTGTTAGGTTATGAGACAGAACTTCCAGGTGTCATTAATATTATAGCTTACTGCGTAATTGGACATTTAACTTCACGCTCTGGGTGCTTCTGTGAAACAGTGTAGTCATTCCATAAGTTGCAAATAAAATTATTTTCCTGGAAAATTAATGAAATGATAAGTTCCTAAAATAGAAAGTTAAAATTTAGCTGTGAGAACTTTAGAGACAAGACAAACATAGAATTTCAGTGCACTAAATAGGTATCATTGTATTGGAAGGAATAAGAAGTTAATAAGGCTGTATTTTTTTCAGGCGAGGTCAGGGTATTTGTGATTTTTGATAAAAAATAAATGTACTTTCAAAATGTCAGCTATTTTTCATGAGAAATTGGACAAAATTGACTTCTTTTGCACATTAATATAATGTTAAAGTTATGTCTTTACAATAAAGTAAAGTTGAATATTATGGAACATCTTGACTGGAGACATACTGGTTAACTTAGTAGTTGCAAATAATTGAGGAGGACTTCCAGAAAGGTGACATCTCAGTGAACTTCCATCATAACTTATAACTGGATATAATTTCATAGAGCTGATAATGGCTAATGTAACAATCTAAAAGGCAGAAAGTGGCACTTTTGCCCCTAGGGGACTATACCCTATTAGCATATGTTTCATCTCAGAGATGAAAGTCAGGTAAGTATGTTTTCCAAGGCACAAGCTGCTAAGTACATCCATGACAAATAAAGTCACTGACATAAAATCTTTGAGATATGTGACACTGCTTATATTTATAAATGAAACGGGTTACTAAATAGATAATGTTATGTCAATTCTTGTGTGAAGAACATTACAATAGTCAACTGGATGTGGTTTCCTAGACAACTTCCCGTGGGAATGGTGAAGTCTTCTGGACTTGGTCCAACTCCAGGGAGGGTGATTGCCAGTTCTCATGATCAGGTCTGCTGTGTACGTTTGTGGTAGCCAGCTGCCTTGACTGCATTTCCTCTTCTGAAATTCACTTCCATCAAGCTGTCTGGATGTGTAACCTGTCTGCTGCATTTTTTTAAGACATTGAGTATCTTGTCTTTGGGAGGAATTGTGACTGTGAGATGATGGCATGTGAAAAAGCCTGGTTTCTTTCTTTGGATGTTCCAATAAATTAGAAGCATGTTATCAAAAGAGTGTGTCTTCTCTGATGAATGCCATGGCCATCAGGGCTTGCTGGATGGGAAAGGTAGGAGAAGCCATCACAGGATGGGCATTCTCACACCCATGATAGGCAAGCCTTTCAAAACTATTTCCACAGGCACAGTGTCCCCTGGCCCCTGATGCAGCTTCCTACAGTGTTTTAACCCTACCCCAGTAACAGCCATTATGGAATGTGAACATTTAGCTTGAACATGGCTGGATCAGGTTGAGACCAAGTGGATGGGAACTTGATCTAGGTAAATAGAAGGATTTAGACCAACTGAGAGGCCTTCAGAGGCTGTTAGCAGCTGAGACAGCACGTAGAACAAAGGCACAGAGATGAGACTGAGTGTCATATGATGCACGGGTGGAGATGGAGTACAATGAGGTTAGCCTGGTTAAAGCAAAAAAATAAGTGTAAGGAAAGTAGGCTCATGACCAGAGTGAGTGCATGTTTCTGCCTGCATTGTATTCTAGGCAAGGAATTTCAATATGGAGTTGCAGGTAGTCCCTCAGGATAGATTAGTAAAACAAAAACAGGCTTTATGGAGACCAATGTAGTACTAGTATCATAGTCTAGGCTAGAAACAGTCAGAAGGTAACTTGATAAAGCAATTTCAAAGCCATTATTATTATTAATATAGATAGCAAGAATGAATGGTTTATATAACATATCATCAAATTTATAATCATGTACCTCACTGTAGTCTTTGGATCAGATTTGCCCATTGGTAAGATAGTTATTTTTAAAATTGGGGGATTAAAAACAAGCATGATAAATATCCTGTCATTGGGGAAGTTGTCAGTCTATGGTGGATATATTGTTATATGTATTGCAGGCCATGGAGAGAACAACCTATGTGGATCTTTAGGGGAAAAAAGGAAGGAATAATGATAAACAAGTTTTTCTTTCTCTCCCAATTCATTGCCTTACCATTGTTGGGCTTCAGATGCCAGAAGCCTCCTTAGCTTTCAGGCTCTTATCCTAATGAGAGTCTTTTTGAATGACTGGAGGTCATACCCTTGGAATAAAAATGTTACTACCTTGACAGGTAAGGATTTGAGTGGGCTGTAGTCGTTTACAGAACTATGGACATAATAAAGACATAAAATAAAATTCTTGAATTATATGACTCTTATTAGAGTTCTATAAAACTGAATGCCAAATGGTGAGTCTCATGACATTTCTGAGAGAGAAGACATTGGTGAGTTCACTGCTGGATACCGTATTAAGATCAGGAAAGGTGTAAATCTCTAAGAGCATTTTTAGTCCTGTAGTCTATGTGGTTCTATCTAATGGGACTTCTGGTTTGTTAATTTGATGTTTGTTTATACATTTAAGAAACTTTGAGGGGTGTTTCAAGCCTTTAGCATGCAGAAATAAAGGTTTAATTGGGGAAATACCATAAGTAAATAGGGGCATGGGATAGGAAAGAGACGTTTGTGTGTGAGGGTGGGATGGGGAGATGTACTACGGTTTCCTACAAAATGACTTTTGGGTTTAGATTAAAGGAAGGCCAGTAGGAGTGTGTCAGCTGAAGAAAATGGATACTTTTCCTATAGTGCCCTTCTTTGTCTTGAAAACTATGTTGTCTGTAATAAGTGTAGCAACTCTGGTTTTCCCCCCATTGGCATGAAATAAGTTTTCCATCACTTTATTTTTAGTCTATGCATCTTTATAGGTAAAAAGTGAGTTTCTTGTAGGCAACAGTTCAATGGGTCTTGTTTTTTCACCCATTCAGTTTATCTGTGTTTTGAATGGAGACATTAGTCCATTTACAGATTGTTATTGGTAAGTAGGGACTTTCTTCTGGCATTTTGTTCATTGTTTTCTGGTTATTTTGGGGTTTTCTCTTTCTTCTTTCCTCCCTGTCTTCTTTTAGTTAAGGTGATTTTCTTTATTAATGTAGTTTACTTTCTTGCTGTTTATATTTTGTATAAACATTGTGTGTTGTATTGTTTGTTTGAGGTTTCCATGAGGCTTGCAAATATTGTCTTGCAACCCTTTTTTTTTAACCTGATAACAACTTAACACTATTTGAATAAACCAACAAACAAGCAAAAGGAAAAATAATAAAAGCATTACAACTTAACTTTACTCCCCACTTTAAACTTTTTGTTTCCATTTATATCTTATTGTACTATGTCTTGAAAAGTTGTTGTAGTTATTATTTTTGATGGATTCATCATTTAGTCATTCTACTTAAGAGTAGTTTATACACCACAGTTACAGTATTATAATATTCTGTATATTTACTATTACTCATGGGTTTTGTACCTTCACCTGATTATTTATTGCTTATCAATGTCCTTTTCTTTCTAACTGAAGTACTCCCTTTAGTATATCCTGTAGGACAGGTCTGGTTTTGATCAAATCCCCCAACTTTTATTTGTCTGGGAAAATCTTTATTTCTCCTTCATGTGTGAACGATTTTTTCACCAGATATGCTATTCTAGGATGAAAGATGTTTTTTCCAGCATTTTAAATATGTTATGCCATTCTCTCCTGACTTGTAAAGTTTCACCTGAAAATGCTGCTGCCAGACATATTGGGGCTTCATCATAGGTTATTTGTCTCTTTTCTCTTGCTACTTTTACATTCCTTTCTTTATCTTTGACCTTTGGGAGTTTGATTATTAAATACTCTGAGGTAATATTCTTTGGGTTAAATCTGCTTGGTGTTCTATAACCTTCTTGTACTTGAACATTGATTGGTGTCTTTATGTTGATATGACAAATCCTCTGTTATTATTCCTTTGAATGATCTTTTCTCCTTTATCTCTTTTTCTACCTTTTCTTTAAGTCCCGTAACTCTTAGATTTGCCCTTTTGAGGCAATTTTCCTGATCCTGTAGGCATACTTTATTGTTTATTACTTTTTCCTTTTTTTTCTTCTCTGTGAAACTTCAAATAGCCTGTCTTAAAGCTCAGTAATTTTTTTCTCCTGCTATATCAATTCTGCTTTAAAAGACTCTGAGGCATGCTTTAGTATCTCAATTGCATTTTTCAGCTCCAGCATTTTCGCTTGATTCTTTTTGATTGCTTCAATTCTTTTGTTAAATATATCTGATAGGATTCTGAATTTCTTCTATGTGTTACTTTGAATTTCTTTGAGTTTCCTCAAGATAGATATTTTGAATTCTCTTTTTGAGAGATCACATACCTCTTTTTCCTTCAGACTGGTTCTTGGTGCCTTATTTACTTCGTTTCCTGGATGGTGTTGATGCTAGCAGACGTTCTTCGGTATCTGGGCATTAAAGAGTTAGATACTTATTTTATTCTTCACTGTCTGGAATTATTTGTAGGCATCCTTTTTGGGAAAATTTTCCAGATATTTGAAAGAACTTGAGTGTTGTGGTTGAAACTGTATATGCTTTAGGGGTTACCTGAAGCCCAGTAATACTGTGGTTCTTGCAGACTTGTAGAGATACTGCCTTAATGATCTTCCACCATATTTGGGAGAATTCTCTGGATTACCAGGCACAGACTCTTACTGTCTTCCCTTAGATTGTCCCAAACATACAGGGTCTTTATTCTGAGACATCTAAAGTTGGCTGAAGTGACAAAAGCATCCCTATGGACACCACTACTATGATTCTATTGGACCAGACCTGAAGCCAGAACATCACTGAGTATTTCCCAAGGCCTGCTGTAACCACTCTCTGACTACTGCTTATGTTGTCCCAAGGCCAAGATACTCTACAATCAGCAGGTGGCAAATACCCAGGCCTGTGTCCTTACTTTAGGGTGGCAAGGTCCTCCTGGCCTTGGTGAATCTACAAATGCCATTTGAGAGTGAGGGACTAGAGTCAAAATCCTTAGAAGTCTGCTGGGTGTCCTATTGTATTGCAGAAAAGCTGGCATTCAAATCACAAAAAATGCAGTTCTTCCCAATTTCCAAAGGCAGAGGAGCCTTACCCCTTACCCACTGCCATCCCAGGCTACAAGGAATACTGCCAGACTACTACCACTGTTCCCTTAAGGCCCAAGTACTCTTAAGTCAGCTTTTAATGAATGTTGCCTGTCATGGGACCTACCCTTCAGTGCAGTTTTCTCTATCCCAGGGCAGGTCCAGAAATGCTGTTGAAGAATCAAGTACTGGAATCAGAAACCCCAAGTACCCACTTGATGCTCTATCCCCCTGTGGCTGTGCTGGTACCTAAGGTGCAAGATAAAGTCTCCTTTACTTTTATCTCTGCTTTTCTCAAATGAAAGAAATTTTGCCCTGTAGTTATCACAGCTAGTAATGTACTGTGTCTCACCTGAAGCCAGCAAATCTCAGAGGCTCACCCAAGGTCCTTGAATGTAGTACTTTGTATCACTGCTGGTTATTCAGGGCCCAAGGGCCCTTCAGTTAGCAGGTGTTGAATGCTGCCACGATTGGGTCCTTTTCTTTAAGGCAATGGCTTCCCTTCTGGCCCAGGGTTTGCCTAGAAATGTCATCGGAGAGCTAGGGCTTGAATTGGGGGCCTCAGCACTCTCACTGGTGCTCTATCCTGAGTGGCCCATCTGGTATCCAAGATGCAGGACAAAGTCTCCACTCTTCGCTCCCCTCAAGTGGAAGGAAGGGGTCTATTTTGGAGCTAAAAATGCAGTCTGAAGTTAGGAGAGGGATGATACTAGCGTTTCCTTGGCCACCTCAGCTGTTGTCTCAGTATGTCACATTCCTCCTTAGTCCAGTGCCTCTGGACCTTGTTCAACACTAGGACTCACCTATAAGTGGCTGCCTTTGTGGTCTAGACTGCCTTTGACGTTTACTTGGAGACACAGAGTGCTGTAGCCCTTGGTGACAAGGTTTGCAGGCACTGAAGTTCAAACTCTTGGAGTTAGTGATTCCTTTCTGGCTATGGCTGGTTTAAATGCTTTCTTCATGGGAAGGTATCAGCTGAGTTTGGTTTTGTTTTTGTTTGTTCTTTAACAGGATAGCACTTAATTTATTTTGTTTTAAATTAATTTAATTTTTTGACTCAGGGTCTCACTCTTTCACCCAGGTTGAGTTCAGTGTCATAATACAATTTTTTTCTCTTTTTGTATTTTTGGTAGAGATGGGATTTCACCATGTTTCCCAGGCTGATCTTAAACTCCTGAGCTCAAGTGATCTGCCTGCCTCAGCCTCCCAAAGTGCTGGAATTACAGGCAGAAGCCACCATGCCTGGCTAGCACTAGTTTAGTGCCTCACACTTGCTATGCTCTCCCTCCCATAGCAACCAGAGACTCCACTGCGCTGGAGATGAGGAAGGGATGGTGTTGGTAATTCATATTTTTCCCCTCTATCTTCTTAGTGCCTCTTTCATCGCTATGAAGTTTAAACCAGGTACTGTGAGTGCACACTTGATTTTTGGTTCTTTAAATGGTGTTAATAGTTCTTTTCTTTGCTGTGTAGATAGTTAACTTGGTGTTCTTGTGGGGAGATCATTGCTGGTGCTTTCTATTCCACCACCTTGCTCCGCCTCCCCATATACGAATTCTGTCAGGTACTGTCTTTAATTCAGCTTCAAGTATTTTTTACATATATTATTTTTCTTCCCATAGACAAAATTATTGGTAAAACACTTTGAAACATACATGATTTTCAGCTCTTATTTTCTTATTCATACTTTATTGCAGACTGTCAAAATAGACGAGCACTGATCTTTTGGACTCTGTTGAATTTGCCTTTATATTCTGTTAGCTGTTTTTCTGAATGTTCTGCTTAAGCTCAAAAGTAATTCATATTCAGTGAAGGTTGTGAAACAGCAAAAATGACAGCCTGCTTCTTCCTCTGGATGCTCCATCTCAGTGGGGTACTGACCTGTTGCTGGCCTAAATGTGCCTGTAGGAGGTGGCTGGAGACCCTTGTTGGGAGGTCTCACCCAGTCAGGAGGAATGGGATCAGGGTTTTGCATCAAGAAGCAGGCTGGCTGCTTTCTTGTAGAGCAGGTGTGCTGTGTTGTGGGAACTCTTCTTTTTCTAGACCATTTGGATTGTCCAGTCCTGGCATGCTGGAATGGCTAACTCTACCAAACCACGGAGATGCTGGCTACCTTTTCCCCTGTAAGCTCTGTACCAGGGAGAGATTAAAATTCTGTCTGTACAACCCTGGCTGAAGTGGCTAAAGCCCCCACAGGGAGGTCCCACCTAGTAAAGAGGAATGGATTTGGATTCTGCTTAAAGATGCTGTCTGGCCATGATCTGGCAGGGCAGTTCTACTGCATTGTGGGGGACCCTTCTTCATCTGGACTATTTGGATTCTGTTGAGTCTACCAAACCACTGAGATGGCAGCTGCCCCTCCCTCAGGAACAGATTCCAGCCTTGTGGCTTTTGACTAGCTGGAATTCCAAGCCAATAGGTCTTAACTTGTGAGGTGCCATGGAAGTAGGGCCCACAGAATGATCTTTTTGGCTCCCTGGATTCAGCCCCCTTTTTAGGGCCATGTATGGTTGGATATTCTGCCTTGCTGGGGATTCCAGGGCCAGCGTATGTAAAACACCTGGTTCTCTGAGTGTGCCTGAGTGGCTGCTTTGCTGCAACTCTACACAGCCCTTCCAATAGACAAAGGTTATTCATAAGATACTAACTTTCGAATATAAAAGTTTTGTGTATTGGACCCAAGGCACTGGTGGTGTAGGCTCATGAGAGAATCCCCTGATCTGTGGGTTGTAAAGATCCATGGGAGAAGTGTGGTTTCCCAGGGAGGTTGCACAATTGCTCACCATTTCCCTTGTCTGGAGTGGGGGTTCCTTTAGTTCTGTGTTGCCCCTGGGTGAGTCATCACCCCACCCTGCTTTTCTTCATTCTCTGTGGGGTGATTTGTTTGTCTGGTTAGTCCTAGTGCAAGAACCTCTATATTTCATTTGTAGGTGCCAAATTCACTCGTCACTCTCATGCCTCTTCATGAGAGCCATCTTGATTTTTCTCTCAACATTGAATTTAAAGTTAAATTTATTGCATTTAGACTTTAAAGTTAAGTAACTAAAATGTTATTTTTTTCTAAATTCTTTGTTTATGCTAAGGCTAAATGTAAGTTCTTAATTTTCCTAAAGTTTACTTTGTTCAATTCACATTACAAAACACAAAAGTATTTTCATCACTATTAAGGCAATTTAATTAAATTCTGTCTCCACATTACAAATTGGTATGTTAGCAGTTATCTGAGTTTGTTACAATATTATGGTTTTTAATTTTTTTAGTTGACAAATAAATACTATATATGTTTATGGTGTACAACATGATGTTGAAGTGGCATCGTTGTCTGGGGTAAATACCTAGGATTCATTGTCTTGCACCAAGAAAATTAAGGACACAAATACATATGGGTGGGTTAAGGAGTGGGAAGTTTAATAGGCAGAAGAAAAGAGAGAGGAGAGCAGTTCCTTGAGAGAGAGAGAGAGAGAGAGAGAGAGAGAGAGAGAGAGAAGGAGGTAGGGAGGGAGACAGGGAGAGGTACATCCAAAAAGGGGAAAAGTGGGAGATCCCAGCAGATTTTACAGATGGGCTTGAGGAGGAGGTGTCTGATCTACGTAGGGACCACAGATTGCTTCTGTCAGGTGTGACGTATACAAAGCACATGGGGAAGGCTGGTTCCCCCATGCTGATCGTATTATGCAAATGGACTTTCCACTTGGCCAGTGCCATGTTGTTTGCTTTTTACTGTACACGTGGCTGGAAAAGAAAGAAGATAGTGCCACCATTCTGAACATGCCTAAATCCAGGTAGTATTTTCTATTGGCACAACTGCTGAGATTTGCCTGTGTAAGTTTACAGCTTGTCTATGTCTGCACCTTAATTTTAAAGGCTGCTCTTTGTTAGAAAATGATTTTGGGGCTGCTTTTTATTAAAAGAAAAACCTTATCAAGGACTTGCTTACCCTTACTATCTGCCTAAATAGTTTCTTTTTCACTCCTATATCAATGTTTTAGTATATATGTATATATTGTGGAATGAATAAATCAAGCTATTTAACATACATAATACCCCACATTCTTATCATTTTTTTATGATGAAAACACTAAATATTAATTTTTAAAGCAGTTTTTAGTTATGCAATATATTAATTGTAGTCACCATGAAGTACAGTAGATCTCTTGAACTTATTTCTCCTATTTAAACAGAATGTTCTTTGGTCACTGTGTCTTCAATCCCATTATACCCCAGCCTCTGGTAATCACCATTTTATTCTCTGTTCCTGTGAGCTCAGCTTTTTCAAATTCCACATAATTGGGATTTTGTGGTACTTATTTTTTTTGTCCTTGCAGTATTTTTACTTAATATATAATGACCTCCAGGTTTACTTATGTTGTCATATATGACAGTGTTTTTTTTTTTTTTTTTTTTTTTTTTTTTTTTTTTTTTTTTTTTTGAGATGGAGTTTCGCTCTTATCACCCAGGCTGAATTGCAATGACACGATCTTGGCTCACTGCAACCTCTGCCTCCTGGATTCAAGCAATTCCCCTGCCTCAGCCTCCCGTGTAGCTGGGATTTCAGGTGCCTGCCACCATGCTGAGCTAAGTTTTTGTATTTTAGCAGAGACGGGGTTTCACAATGTTGGCCAGGATGGTCTTGATCTCATGACCTCATGATTCACACACCTCAGCCCCCTAAAGTGCTGGGATTACAGGTGAAAGCCACCATGCCTGGCCGACAGCATTTTTTAAGACTTAGTGTTCCATTGTGTGTATATGTACCATCTTTTATCTTTTCATCCATTGATGAACACTTCAGTTAGTTTCATATCTTGGATATTGTGAATCACGCTGCAGTGAACATGGGAGGGCAAATATATCTCCAGTATACTAACTTTATATTCTTTGGATATGTACCCAGTAGTTGGAATATGGATTAGATCGCAGCTTTATTTTTAATTTTTTTTTAGCAAGCTCCATGCTGTTTTCCATGATCACTGTACTAATATACGTTCTTACCGACAGTGTGCAAGGTTTCCATATCTCCACATCTTTCCCAATACTTTGTCTTTATTGTTTTTTTTGGTAATTGCCATTCTAACAGGTATGAGGGGATACCTCATTATGGGTTTGACTCACATTTTTCAAATGAATGGTGATGTTGAACATTTCAAAATATACTTGTACATTTATATGTCTTAGGGGAAACATTCTATTTTTTTTTTTTTTTTTACCATTTTTAAATTAGTGTTGTTGTTTTTTTTTTTAATTGTTTTTGCTTTTGAGGTGTTTGAGTCCCTTATGTATTTTGAATACTAATTTCTAATTAGATGTATGGTTTAAAAATATTTTCTTCTGTGTGGTCACTTCACTCTTGATTGTTTCCTTTGATGTGCAGAAGCTTTTGGTTTGATGTTATCTCACTTGTCTAATTTTGCTGTGGTTTCCTGTGCTTTTGGGGTTCTATCCAAAATTTATTTGCGTTGACAAGTGTCACAAAGATTTCCCCCTATGTTTTATAGTTTCAGGTCTTACACATAAATATTCAAATATATATTTGAAAAGAAAAATCTGAGAAAGCATCCAAGAAGTACTAACAGGGTAACTGTATATAGTGCGAGTGAGGCTTGAGATGCAGGCAGATATCATCTAACTCAGGGTTTTCAGGTTGTAGTAGAAAATTTGATTATTTTCTCTATAGCAGCACAGAGTGTTTGTAATATTTTAAAGCAGGGTAACAATAAGATTTGGTTGTAAGGTGTATTAGTCTGTTCTCACACTGCTGATGAAGACATTCCCAAGATTGGGTATTTTGTAAAGAAAAAGAGGTTTAATGAACTCACAGTTCCACATGGCTGGGGAGGCCTGACAATCATGGCAGACGCAAAGAAGGAGCAAAGGCACATCTTACATGGTGGCAGAGGAGCTGCCATTTATAAAACCATCAGATCTCATGAGACTTACTATCATGAGAATAGCATAGGAAGAACCTGCCCGCATCATTCATTTACCTCCCACTGGGTCCCTCCTACAACATGTGGGGATTACAGGAGCTACCATTTAAGATGAGATGTGGGTGGAGACACAACCAAACCACATCAAGAGCATATTTTATCAGATGTAAATATAGCTACCCCTGCTTTCCCGTGGTTGTCATTTGCATGAAATATTTTTTCCTACCCTTTCACTTTCTATCTTTATGCTTCCTTAAAGGTAAATTGGGTCTTTTAAAGGTAGCTATGCAACTTATACAGTATAAGTGGGTCTTTCTATTCATGCAGCCACTCTGTGTTTTGATTAGGGAAATTAATTTATTTGTATTTATGATCATTATTGATAGGTAAGAACTTACTACCACCACCTTAATCATTATTTTCTGGTTGTTTTAAAGATCCTTTTCCCTTTCTTCTATGGTTGTCTTCCTTCATGATTAGATGATTTTCTCTAGTGGTATGCTTTGATTCCTTATTTTATATATGTTGTGTGTCTACCACAGGTTTTTGCTTTGTGGTTATATGAGTCTTGCATAGAACATTTTATAGTTATAAAATGCAATTTCAATCTAATAACTTTGATTAAATAAAAAACTGTACTTTTATTTCATATCCTCCTTCTCCCACATTTTTTAATGTCACAATTTACATCTTCTTGTATTCTTTTCCCTTAACAAATTATTATAGTGATTAATATGTTATAATAATTTGTTTGTTAACCTTCACACTACAAACATAAGGTTTTCCACATCAATATTATAGCATTACAGTAATCTGAATTTGTGTACTTAACTTTTCTGGTGAGTTTGTTACTAATATCCTATGAGTTTGTTACTAATTAGTATCATTTTATTTCACCTTGAACAATTCCCTTAAGCATTTTATAAAAGGTATGTCTGGTGGTGAGGGACTCTCCCAACTTTTGTCTTGGAAAACTTTTATATCTTCTTCATTTCTAAGAGACAGTGTGTTGAATCAAGTATCCTTGGTTGGCATATTTTTTTTTCCTCATTAGGCACTTTGAATATATTATACCACTTTCTCCCACATTGTAAAGTGTCTGCTGAGAAGTCCACTGTAGTAGCCTTATTGGAACTCCTTTAAATGATATGCTCCTTTTCTCTAGCAAAATGTTTTCAGGATACTCTTTTTCCTTTGGACTCTTGACAATTTTGTTATAATTTGTCTTGGTGTAATCTAATTTAAATAGAATCTGATTGGAGGCCTTTGACCTTTCCATACTTGCATATTTGTATATTTCTCAAGATTTGAAAAATTTTCATCTATTATTTCATTAAATAAGTTTTTTGATCCTTCTTCTCTTCTCCTTCCTAAATTCCCATCCTCAAAAATATGCTCTTTTGGTGCTGTCTCATGAATCCTGTAATCTTTCTTTATTTTGTATTCTTTTGTTCTCCTCTGTGTATTTCCAAATAACTTGGTTTTAAGTTCACGGATTCTTTCTTCTGCTTCATCCACTCTGCTGTTGATGTTCTCTATAGCATTTCTCATTGCATCTTTTGTTTATTTTTAGTTGTGGAAACGATATTAAAAACAATATCAAACCAAGTGTAGTGGCATGTGGCTGTAGTGTCAGCTGCTCAAGAGGCTGAGTGGGATGATCACTTGAGAACAGAAGGTCAAATCCAGCCTGAGCAATGTAGTGAGACCCTGGCATTAAAAATAATAATAATAATTTCAGTCTTTCTGTTAAATTTCTTTTTTTGGTCATTCATTTGATCTCAACAAATTGCTTCTTGAAGCTCACTGAGCTTCTCTAAAATAGTGATTTTGAATTATGTGTTAGGCATTTTGTGTGTTAAAATAGTTATTTTGAACTGTATGTCAGGCATTTTGTGTGTCTCCATTAAGGTCAGCTGTGGGAAAATTCTTGCATTCTTTTGGAGATACTTGTTTTTGTTTGTTTGTTTCATGTTTCTTGTTGACTTATGCTGATATTTGTATATTTGGTGGAGGAGTCACCTCTTTCAGACTTTATAGGCTAGTTTTCTGGTGGAAAATCTTTTTCCTATGGTAGAATGCATGGGTGTTTGCTGGGTGAGGTACAACAGTTCTGGCAGTAGTGAGGGTACATCTTTATCATTGTTGTGTGGCTCTGAGAGCTGAAGTTGTTATTGCTAAATATTTACAAGATCCTCAGTGGCCTGAATGTCTGCACTGGCTGCAAGTGTTGTTGGAACCTTCAGTGGCAATGACTGCTAAGATTCTGCTGATCTCTTTTTCTCTCTCTGGGGAAGTTATGGCTGAGGGGATTATTGTTGGCAGTGGGTCTGGCTTTGTGGGCCTGCTGATGGTTGCAGTGGTACCCATGTCTAATGAGTGGTACCCATGAAGCAGCCATGGAGCTGAGGCCTAAAGTACAGGCATGTATGGAAGGACTTCAGCTCAGAGATCCAGGTTGGAAATGGCACAGCTGTGTGGGGCATAGGCACTTCTCCTACCATGTTGGTAGTAGTATGTGGCAAACAGGATTTTTTGAAGGAGCCAGAGAGCCAAGAATGAGAGCATAGGTGTGTGCAGTTATAATGGTTCTGGGGTCAAGGCAGCGTCTATTCTCTATGGTAGCTTAGCTGAATCTTGGAACACAGACATGCACAGTGAGAGCTTGGATCCAGGCCCATAGTATGAACTAACTAATTCCAAGGATGGCTGTGGTATATGAGGCATGGGTGGGTGCAGTCTAGTTACAAAGCCTGGGTCTGGATTGTGGATACTCACAGAAAAGCTGCTGCTTAGGCTTCAAGACATGTAGGTTTGGGAGAAATGGCAGCTCCTTTACCACAGTGGCTTACTAGTGAGGATATGGCAGTAGTGAGGAATGCAGTGGCATCTCCCTTCCTGGAAGAAATTGGTTGGTTACATCAGTGGTGAAATATTCTAGTGTTCTCTGTGGAGCAGGCCACTGGGGACCCTGAAAGTTCCTGCTGCATGGCTGATACTGGTAACCTCTGCTTGCTTTGTTTCTTCCTAGCCATCTCCTGGTGTCTCAGGTATGCTAACTTCACCAGTGATCCTTTCTATTTAAATATTATCCTTTTTGCTTCATTGTGTTTCTGTAGATTCTTTAATAGGCCCTTGAACCCTGCTAGGGCTAATTTGATTTGTAGATTGCTGTCTATATTTTATTTTTAGTAGGGAAGATGAAGGCTGGTATTTTGTGCTCCAGTATCATGCTGATGTCACTTCTCAAGTTAGCCATCTTTTTAATTTGTGTGCCCCTTCTACCTTGGTTTTCTAGTTTGTACTTGTATGATTATTGTTAAAAGCTTTAATTTAACTCTGTTACTCTAATCCTGTATCATCTGTACATTTATTGTCATTATTGTCACATTTGGAAAGTATTTTCTCCTATGCTTTCTGATTTTTATTGTTTCCCATATTTCTATTCAATTTTCTATTGTCATTTGGACTATTTTATTGGTTTTTATTATTCTTCTACATTGATTTAGAAGAAGGACATCTTATTTTTAACTCTCTAAGTGATGAATTAAAGTTCTCTAAAAATATTTATACATGGTCATTTATAAACACTCATATCATGACTTTTGTTTGAAATTATGAGTTAAGAAATACAGAAAATCTATTTCTTATTTTTTACATCTGGTTCCCACCTTTCTCTAGACTTTATAAGTTTATCCTAGAGAATGAATTATTTCACTGAAAGTGCAATTTTTCAAGGTGAAACTTTTTCCAAACATGTTTTAATTATTACTTATGTTTATCTTATCTGCCTTCCTCCATGAGCAGTTAGTTCTTTTATTTAGTTGTCCTTTGTGCTTTTCTCATTGCTTAATAGTTCATTCTTACCATTATTTGAGTACTTATCAATCACTATTCTAAATATTATATGCATTAACTTACTGAATCTTTACAATACTTTTATAAGAATAGTATAATAATTGTCATTGAACAGATGAGAAAATTGTGGTTTAAGAAGGTTAAATAACTTCTATAACGTCTTGAAGCTATTCATGAAATCAAAACTTAAAGTCAGGTCAGTCAGAATCTGAAGCCTCTATAGTAATGGCTCTGAACTGGATTATTTTGCCTACCACCCCCAGTGACACTTGGCAATGTCAGGAGACATTTCAGTTATGATAACTGAGGAACTGGGATGTGCTTCTGGCATAAGGTGGGTAGAGTCTGGAGATGATAACTGAACATCTTACAATGCACAGGGCAGGCTTCCACAAAAAAGGGTCATCTTGTCCCAAATGCAATGCTTGTTCTTGTTATTTGTTTCTTTTGGCTGGCTTCATTATTAAAACATGTACTATGTATTTCATCCAAAGCATATGCTATTTTGACATTTGGTCTTCATTTAATATCTACTAGATTAGTTGACTTGGTGCATTAAAACTTTCCAATAAAGAAGAAATATAGGCTCACACATACTGACTATTAAATTCTACCAGATATTTAAGAATGAATTAATACCACTTCTGCACAATCTCTTTAAGACAGTAAAAAGGAACATAATTCCCTATGCATTTTAGGAGACCATAGTCTATCATCTACATGATTTATAGATCATAAGAGGCCATATATATATGTGCACGTATATATGTATATATGTATGTATACACATGTGTATATATGTGTGTATGTATATAAATATGTGTGTGTGTGTGTGTGTGTGTGTGTGTAGAGAGAGAGAGAAAGTGTCTAGATTGTATATAGTATATCTTCGAGAAAATGTTACCCAGTTGAATTTATATGGAGGGCATACATTTTGACAAAATAGGATTTACTACTGAAATGTAAAGTTATTTAAACAATCAAAAATGAACCAAAGTAATTTACTACATAGACTACAGAAGAAAATTTATGATGATTCTAATTGAGAAAAAGCATTTGACAAAATTTAAAAGTCTTTCACGATAGAAACTCTTAAAAAGTCGGAGTAAGGGGCATCTTCTGTAAGCTTATAAAAGGCATGAATAAAACCTCCAGCTAACATATTTAATGGTGAGAGACTCAGTGGATTCCCCTTAAGAACAAAGCATGCATACCTGTGCTGACCATTCCTATACAAAATCAGACTGGCAGCCTTAGCAAGTGCACTGAGGAAAGAAAAAGGAATAACCATGTGTACAGAGTGGAAAGGAAGAAAAATAATTGCCTCTTCTTAATAATTGTCAATGTGCAAAATCCCAAGGAATCTAAAAATGATCCTACAACCAATAAAACGACATTTGTGAGGTTGCAGAATACCAAGTCAATAATACAAAAATCTTTCTTTTGTGCAGGAAATGAACAACTGGAACTTGAATTTTATTCTCAAAGTAACATTTACAAGTTTGTACACATACAGAAAAGATACTTGATAGGATTTGTATGCTGAAAACCATAAGACAGTAATAAAAGAAATCAATAAAGATATAAATAAATGGAGACATATACTGTCCCCATGAATTGAAGATTCAGTATTGTTAAGACATCGGTTGTCTGTAAATTGGTGTATGGATTTAATAAGATCTCAGTCAGAATCCCAGTAGACTGTTAAAAGTTTTATGGAGAGGGCGAATTAGTAGAATAGTGAACTGTTTTGAAAGGAAGAACATAGAGAACTCTTACTGCCTGAGTTCAAGACAATATAAAGCTACGCTAATTAAGACAGTGTCAGATTGACGATAGGGTATAAAGTCAGATCAATGGAACAGGCTAGAAATGTCAGAAACGGACCCGCATACATTTGGTCAATTGATTTATGATGAAGGTACAAAGGTAATTCAAAGGAGGAAGTGTATTTTCATTGAGTAGTGTGTTGGAACAATTGGACATGCCTATGGATATTAGTTTGTGATTAATTTCTCAGTTGTAATTTAATAATTATAGATGAATCATAACTCAAACTTTACATCCTCTATTAAACAACCTCGAAATGGATCATGGGCCAAATTTTAATATCCTAAAGTATAAAATTTCCATATGAAAACAGAAAATCTTTTGGCTTTGAATGAGGCAAGTAATTTTTATGATAGCAAAGCTATGATCTATAAAAGAGAAAAATGACTTTATCAAATTTGACTTTATTGAAGTAAAATCTTTTGTTCTCTAAAAGAGATTGTTATAAAAATGAAAAGAGTAGCCATAGACTGGGATAAAGTGTTTGCAAATTTCATATCTGACAAAGGATCTGTATATGGAATACACAAATATGTCCCCAAACTCAACGATGAAACAACTCATTAAATAAATGGGCAAAAGATTAGCATATTCTTATTTTAAATTTGGCCTATCTAAACATATGGATGTCAAATAAGCACGTACAGAGATAGCCAGTGTTTCTAGTCCTCAGATGAATACAAATGAAAGCCATGTTGAGATGCTACTTTGTGTATATTAGAAGAACTAAAATAAGGAACTGATAATAACCAGTGCGTGCAGAGGTGCAGGGCGAGTGAAACTCTCATATATTGCTGGAAATGCAAAATTTTACAACTACTTTAAGCAAAGTTTGATAGTTCCTTATAAAGTTAAACATATACATATCATAAGACCTAGAAATCAGACTCTTAATAGGTAATTACTCTAGAAAAATGAGAACATGTGTACACATAATCCTGTATGTGAATGTTTATAAAATCTTAGTCCATAATACTGCCAAACAAACCATGTAAGTATAGTAACTGGTGAATGTATAATTCCATTTATATGACATTCTGGAATACACAAAATCTGAGGGACTAAAATAGATCAGTGCTGCAGAGGGTTGATGGTAGGACAAGTGTTTTTTTTAATAAAGTGGTAACATGGAATTTTGAGGCATGATTGGAATTTTCCTAAATCTTGAGTGCTGTGATTGATACATGACTCTGTATTTGTCAGAACATAGAAATGTATGCGAAAGATAATTTTGGTATTTGCAAATATATATATATATGTATATACAGAGAGAGAGAGAGAGAGAGAGTCTCACTCTGTTGCCCAGGGTAGAGTGTAGTAATGCATCTTGGCTCACTGCATCCTGCGCTTCCCAGTCTCAAGCAATTTTTCTACCTCAGCTTCTCAAGTAGTTGGGACTACAGGCACATGCCACTGTGCCCAACACATTTTTGTATTTTTTGTAGAGACGGGGTTTTGCCACATTGACTAGGCTGGTCTCGAACTTCTAAGCTCAAAGCAACCTGCCCGCTGGTCTCTCAAAGTGCTGAGATTACAGGTGTGAGCCACCATGCTCAGCCAAACTATGTTTCAAAATAGACAAGCATTTTCATCGATTTGTATATACTTTTTAATAAATTTGCTTATTGACTCCTAGAAGTCATTCATTAAAAGGAGAACCATTATTTTATGTACGATTAAAGGAGAAAAAAACACTAATTAAACCATAACATGCCAAAGGATTATACATGTATTGTAATTTCAGAGTTGTCATGTGAAAAAAACATGAGCACCTTTAAATATATATTATTTAACATGCACAAATTGGAATTGATCCTCTCTCTTACCACCTGTCCTAGTTTTTTATTCTAAAAGTCACACTCCAGAAGCCTGAACCAGAGAAATAAGTGATCATTGGAGGCCCAGGGAGTCAAAAGAGCAAAGGGGCAGCTATTTCATACAGAGGACTTGAGTATAAACACAGGTAATATTAGGGGAGGGCAGTCTCTTTCCTGTGTACCCAAGAATTCTTCTAGGTAGGTGGAATTATATATTTATTCAAGGATATTCCCTGAATCATGTATAAGTATGATAATTTATTATTTGAATATAAAGATTAAACCTGCTATTAGTCCATAAAGGTGCTAGCTAGTATAGTCGTATCTTTATGTAATGTAGAGAAATTAAAGGGAGAAAATCTTGTTTCAAGGATTGTTTTTAAAAAAGACCAAATAAAAGACATTAAGCTAGAATTGTCATTTATAAATGTGCCTCATTTAAGGTAAACTCAAGGTATAAATTACCCTAGAAATTGATAAATTAGAACAGGTTGTAAGGGAGACATCTGATTACTTATCTTAATGCATTCAAATTATTTCGAATACCAAATTCTCCACTCTGGGTTTAAATACTTTGTGTTTGCTAAATTTGATTTACATGTGTATTTTTAAAAACCTGTAATGGGAGGTTACTTTATAGATGAATAACAGAGCTTTGCCTTTGTCTATTTCATCTAGAATAAGATCAGTAAATTACTATACATATTAGTGCAGCACTCAATTGACAGAGATCACTGTGTACCTTAGAATGACTACTAATTTGGGTAAATCAGTAAAACAGGCTTTGTTCTGAAGACAACAGTAAAAATTGTGTTTTGAGAGGAAAACAAAGTCTGCAGAATTTGTAATCATTTCAAAATTAGTACTTGTACTTTGATAGTAATAAATAGACTTAATTCACATTGCCACTATTGGTCTTTGATATATATTGTATATATTTTGAAAGACAGAATAATTGGATGCAATTAAACATGTAGTGGGGAAAAAATACCTTGCTCAATTTAAAGTGATCAGTGCAAATCCTGACTGCTGTTTACTCAAATGTATCATGCTATGACATTAATGTGCTCCTACAGAGCTTAAGTCATTGTTCTATAAAATATAACAAATATAGAATGAATTTTTCAAGTAACTGATGAAAACTTTTTATAATTTAAGTTTCTAACAATGTTGAATGTTGAATTTTGTTCATGGCGCTAAATGGTATTTAGCAATATACAGGTAGATACGTTAGTTTTTCCTTATTTTCATCATTACAATATATAGTGGTTTTTAGGAATGCAACACTTGTAGAGTTTTTTTAAATGTTTATTTTAGATTTAGGGGTACATGTCCAGGTTTATTATATAGGTAAATTGTGTGTCACCCAGGTGCTAAGCCTCGTACATGATAGATACATTTTGTTATCTTTTCCCTCTTCCTAACCTCAGGTAGGCCAATGTCTGTTGTTCCCCCTTAGTATACGTGCGTCCTCGTCATTTAGCTTACACTTGTAAGTGGTAACATGTAGTATTGGGTTTTCTATTCCTGTGTTAGTTTGCTTAGGATAATGGCCTCCAGCTCCATCTAAGACACTGAGAAAGACATGATCTTACTCTTTTTATGGCTGCATAGTATTCCACAGTATATATGTACCACATTTTTTTAATGTGGTCTACTGTTAATGGGCATTTAGGTCTTTGCTATTGTGAATAGTGCTGTGGTGGACATACACATACATATGTGTTTATGGTAGGATGTTTGATAGTCTTTTGGGTATGTACTCAG
The DNA here is from genome assembly GCA_004027715.1 of Plecturocebus donacophilus. NCBI lineage: Eukaryota > Metazoa > Chordata > Mammalia > Primates > Pitheciidae > Plecturocebus > Plecturocebus donacophilus. The sequence continues at coordinate 43,670 of PVKP010009969.1, read as the reverse complement.
TAATGGGATTGCTTAGTCAAATGGTAATTCTGCTTCTAGTTCTTTGAGTAATCACCACACTGCTTTCCACCATAGCTGAACGAATTTACATTCCCACCAGCAGCCATTTTAACATCTAAACTTTTAATGAGATGTTAGAACCAATTAAATATTATATTACAATATGGTCAAAAGAGCCTGAAGTTTTTATTCCTAAATAATAAGATGATGTTGCATAAATGAAATAAAAAGGCAGAAGATATAATACTGCTTGTGCTCAGTATACATCCATTTATTAAAGCATATGCCAGAGGATCGCATCACACTATGTATTTAGAGAAGTCATTAACAAAGCAATGGCTGAACAGTTTAACATGAATTAGCCAACCTCACTGGTCTGTGATTTCACACTCAGTAGCAAAATGGTTCTGACAGTCATGATACTAATCTCTTCTGTTCTTAACATATTAGATCAGCTTGTTCACCCAGCACAATTATTATAACATGTTCTTGTTTCTGCTTCTGTAAGTAGTCCACTAACAGTTATGACCATAAGTTATAATTACAAAGTACTGTTTTACAGCCATTGAGTTTGGCATAGACTCTAAAACGTCAAATCATAAAAATACAGAAAATGCAAATATTCATAAACTGTTTTATAGTCAAAAACCAACTTAGGTGTATTTTTAGGTACCAAGCTTATTACATTGTTCTACTGCATCTGATGCATTTAGGACTTATAAATACAAATTACAAAATTGTAAGCAATTTCTTCCAACTTAATTTTACTATTTTTTCACTAAATGGATAAGACATGACTTTTGGCATCAGTACAATACATAGTAATGCTGCATTCAGTAATAATCATTGAGTATTTTTTTTAAAAGAAAGCATTGAACTGATTATAGAGTTAAGGAAATAGTCATAACTGTCAGAGGGAAGATAAGAACAATATAGTTACTTACAGGTATTTTTAGTAAATAAACTTTCCATTCCATTTTTAAACCATTAACTCAATGACTTTAAAGAATGAAATGTGGTATAGCCAAGACATAACACTATATGACAAATGCATCAACTTACCATTTTTACAAATGTGATGTGACCTTGGCAGTTTTAAAGAACAAAGGTTTTGTCAATATATATCAAACATTGTTAACAAACTCTAGCATTGCTTTGTGTAAGTTTGCTTTAATAGCATTTCTTCACAGTGATATTTCAGAAAGGTTGGAAACTAGTCAGCAGAAAATATTTCCCACCTTTTCTATTTTAATTTGTATGCAAAAATCACAATATATCTGCAACTATAAAATTACAAATGCTTTCTAGAAGTGACTGCATTTTTCATTATGGTAGAAAAGGGTATTTGTAAGACATCTATAATGAGGTAAGTAAATAAAACGAAAATTGAGTAATGTTTTCTGATCTATGGGCAATACTATGGGCAATATAAACTAATTTAACAAAGACAACTGATGGGCAAACTGAAAAGACTAGTTTTTAAAACTAATGAATGTGAAATTGGTAAAGAAATGAAATAAACAAACATTTTATAAGGTGTTCTTGATATTTCACTTTACATCAGAATTTTGGCACTTCATGGAACATTTATTTTCCAAAGACCAGAATTAGTATAAAAGTTCAGCAGATTTTTCACATACCTTGTAGACGTTGTACATGAGTACTGGCAAACATTGAAATGTACTGAAATAAACATTCCCCTGTATTTGTACATGCATGCAGTAGTCAAACTATTATAGTTATGAATTTAGCTTGCAGTGTTTGTTTCAAGCACTCTCCTCAGGAGATCTTGTTTCAGATTTAAGTCTTACAAATTCTTTAGCCACATCATCATTGGTCCTCTGAGAGAGTATTCTAAGGATGGTCAAACCAGTTTCATCCACAGAGATATTTTTCAGAAGAGGATACCATGCACCATAGCTTCCCTTTTCTGCTATGTTCTGTAGCTGAATGACTGTCATTCCAATAATTCGATCTTCTCTGGCAAAGCAGTAATCCTTAACTGAGAGATGAAGTTCATAAGCCCCTGGTCGATTTTCCTTTCCCAGAATGCTGTGTGGATTAAAAATACAAATTTTGAGCAAAATCTTTACTTCCTCTAGGCACCCTATTTTAGAACCAACATGGGTATAAGACACATAGATGTCTACAGACACCAATATGGTTCTAAAATATTGCTGAAAATTGTATACATTGGATCTGATTATGTTGGTAAATAGAATATTAGTATATTTTAACCCCTTAAATTTGACTTAGAAAGCTAACTTAAAAATGACTTTTTCCCCTAGGCAGAAAAAAAATGAGAATTAAGATACTATTTGTACTTAATCACTAGAGGCAGAGTCTCCTGATTGCAGGTACTATGGAGTTGGACAGGGTCATGGAGACTAGGCCAAGGTAATGGGTACCTCTTGATAGAATTTCTATGCCGTTTCAATATCAGTTACTACAATCAATCACCTTATCTCCAAATCCTGGAGAAGCTATATATATCTAGGAGTCTTTTCTTGGGGGAATATACTGCATAGCCCATGAAGCTCTATTTACAAGATGCTAAACTGGATACAACTCTCCAGAGTAAATCAGTTCCAGCAGAACCTGGTGATTCAATGGCAGTTCTTTCCTGTGGCAACAGTTAGACCTGTCAGGTGTGTTGCTTCTCCTAACAACCACCTAAGACAGCTTGTCAGTGTAGAACTTAACATAATAGAGAAGGCTGAGTATAGATATAGATATAGTCTTCTTCCAGCCTTTTTTTTCATTCTCATATTGTTGACTTTCTAATGAATGTACATTTAACCCTCAGCAGAACCAGCTTTCAAATTCCTTCCTTTTACAAGTGACTTTTTTTCTGATGAAACATTTTGCAGAGTTAAACTTTTATTTATTTGTAGGCAACATTGGTAACTAAACTTTGCACTGTAGAGAGATCAGAAATAACGTGAAAGAAAATGAAAGCCTTGGGGATAAGAGTAGAAGAGCAAAAATATGGGAATCAGATCTCATGAATTAAAAATGTGGCCTTTAAGTGGCTCACTGTGTTATATCTCAGACGAAAGGTGAGTTAGGTCCAGGTTTTTGGGTAAGTTAGAGAAGTAGATAGTGAAATGTGTTAAGCTGGTTTATTAACAGGGAATGTGATCTATTAGGACCCTTTTGATAGACAGACTAGAATACTTGAGTTTTAACAAGCAATAAGAGAGTGAAGTACTCAGAACAGAGTGCTGAAAGGACTATGGGCAACCATGAACAGAAATCCTAACCCATATGGGACTGTTGTTGTGTAAATCCTTAGGGCTTTTTCCTAGGTTTTGTAACTTCTGTTTCCCTTCCTAGATTAGATTATTTACAGTCTGACAGGTATCATCTCCAAATTCATTTGAAACACAATTTTTATCTTCCATCTTGGTAAATTACTATCTTCCCAACTACTCATGCCAAAAACTTAGGGATCATCCTTGATTTTATTCAGTGCCAGGTGCCTCCCCACTGCTCCCTGCGAATCCACCATGCTTTTAGCAGTTTGCAATAGTAAACTCATCTGTTGGGACTACCTGCTCCCAGTAAATTTTGGCCAAAAGGGAACCCCATCAAGAGGTCAGCAGTGAGGAGAGTGAGGTCAGGTCTTTATTTCCCGGGCTCTTTGCCTCCATGGATTATCAGTACTGCTTTCAAGTTGGCTGAGGGCTGAGTAGTCATCAAGTTTTCACTTTAACTCTCTCTTTCAGGCACAAAGTGGTAACTGCCTGGTTTCTATTAGCCACAGGTCCCATTATTACTTAAATTTCCCTACACTTACCACTTTGTAAATTTTTTTGTAAGTAAGCTCATTTTGAATTACTCTAAATTGAGCAGTCTTGGGGATTACTCTTTCATGTTCTACCTGCAGCCTATGGAAAGAATTTACTTTCAATATATTATTCAGAATGTTTCACGTCTATCTCCCTACTACGTTCTGGATAGTCACTAATAGCTAGTGCCTGGACTATTGCAATAATCTTCTAACTGATCTTTACGCATTTGGTTGTACTGCTGTATAATTTTTCTGTACAGAACAAAAAGAGTAAAGATGCAAGTCACATTGTTCATCTCATTCGAAAAGACTTCAGTGGACCACCTACTGAACTTAGAATTGCAAAGCCCTGTGGGACACAACATCTGTACCTTGACCTCCTGTCCAAAGTAATTGGATCTTACTCCTTTACCTATGGATGTGCTGCTTCTTAAATATGCCAGGCTTGCTCTTGCCTTAGATTCCTTGTACTACCTATTTCACTTCATCTGAAATGTTCTGCTCTTCCATGCTTGACTGACTTTTTATTTTTATATGTTTCAGTTTAAAAGTCACATGCTCAGAGAGGCTTCCCTGACCATCCAGGCAAAGAAGCTAGTGATAGTACTTACCACATAGTTCTGCATATGGTATTTAATATCATATGAAACATTTTTGTGACTTGATCATACATTCCTCATCTGTAGAAAGTAACTTCCATGAGTGTATTACAAAAGATTAATTCAGAGACCTCCTGTGATACATACACCTAATAACTATAACATTGGCTAATACATGGTAGGCACTGAACAGATACTGAATGAATGGAAGAGAACTAAAAACACACCCTTCTTCATTTTCCTTAGCCATTCCCACTCTGATTCCCTCTGTAAGGTCAGCTGTCCAATAACAGCTTCCTGTTGGAATAAGTAAGGTGGGTTTATGACTTACAACTGAAATGTCTCATTGTACTTTGGTGACCATGTGTTGCTTTTTGTTTTTGTGCCTTGTTTTCTCTTCTTGTCTCCAAGGTTGGGTCCCAGTATACAAACTTCCACGAAAGGACGGAACATTGCTGTGGTTTGCCAGTTTAGGTCATTAATAGCAATCACTAAAACAGGAAAGGAAATACACATGTTAGCAAACAAATGTGTGGAAACTTAGAGTGTATTTTTAAAAGTGATTTATGAAGCCATGACTTGCATTTAATAGTGCCCTGATCCCAATGACAAGACACTGTACTCCAAGACAGTAAAATACTATTTCCTCTCTGGAATGCACACCTGCAAAAGACTCATTAAACTTTCACATGTGGGCAACATATTTTTCAAAAATATTTAAGGAAATTGACAGTATATAGTACTGTATACATTCTATTCCAAAATATATCTATTTTACTCTTAAAGATTCAATATGTAATGCAATTCTGAAATATATTAGGCAGCCCTGTTTCTGCTCAAAGTGGGTATTGAAGTGACTAACATAAAAATAGAATGAGTATATTTTGAACAAAATGTTAATCCTTTCATCTTTGAAATGACCCCTGCATTCAGGCAGTTTTTACAATATAAAGCCAACAAATCGAGCCACTAATTACAAAAAAAATCCTAAGCCAGTTGTTGGAAATCACATAGGTTATGTGAGTAGTAAGACCATACTGACTTAAACTTTGGAAATTTAATCAGTGTATTTATATATCTTGAATAATGCAGGCTAGGCATTATTCAGTGCCATTGATATCTTTCTATTTCAAATCAAAAGTTCGGGTTTCTTTGGGAAATTCAGAGAATGCCCTAAAGTAATTATGTGTATGTTTTTAAATGCAAGAAGAGTTACATTGCTGATATCAGTATTGCTGCAGAAGTTTGAGAGGCTGTCTGATTTATGTAGACTCGAAGTATACCTTTTACAGTGACTTTATGATCGCCCATTCCTGGGGTGGCAGTGATGTCCACGTGAACAGATATCTGACCCACTGCATCTTTGGAGGAATGACCTGAAAATAAGCAAAGTTTACTGGTCTGAATTTACAACTAGTTAATAATGGACAATTTCATTCTATGCATAAGACTTAACATTTATTATTGGAAATGATTCTTTCCCTTAATATCCACTTAACTTTGATATGCAAGTTTCAGGCTTGGATGTAATAATTAGCCCACTGAACTGAAATTTTGTTTGGTCTACAGAAATCATAAGACACTCTGTTTACTATTATGAAGTTTCAAAGAACTTGTGGTTGATTTACTAGCCACTTAAGGAAGTTATAGTTATTACTTGCACACAAGGATGCAGCATTGCTTTTTATTACTTTAAGAACTTTTCTATAGTGTGCCATACCAGAGCACTGGGAACAGAAAGGTAGCTTTGCAGGGTAGCTACCTTCATGAAACTGTCATTGGCCAGGAGAGAGCAACATATAAATAAATCGTGGTAATTTATTTGTGAGGTCTACTGACAGTATTTTAAAAAGTCAACTCTATCCTGGAAAACAGTAGTCAGGAGTGAAACATACTATGTTGGAAAGGGCCTGTGATTTGGGTTCAGATAAACATGAATTCAAATCACAGCACTGATTCTATGATCCTATTTTCTTAAAAAAATTTTAAGAAGCTTAATTTGTAAAATGAGGATGACACCAATCTCTTAGTATATGCACATTAACATATTTATGAACATACAGAATTTTCCCCAAACTGAAGCACATTCTCTAGCTATTCGTTACCACGTCTTTATCTTTTCACCTAAAAATATATCATGGAGGTCATTCCAGTTCAGTGTAGATAAAGCTGCCACTTTGTTTTATATGGCTCAGCAACTACATGCTTGGAAAATAAAACGTTAATGTTCGACCTGTAATCCATTATATTAATATATAATTTAACCATATTTCCATTGTTTTTAATTCCTTGCTGTTATAAACTATAATGAATCATTAGCATGTTGCAAGTGTATCTACAGTATAGTTAAAAGCATAGTATTTTTGTCAGAGTTATGTGGAATTTTAATTTCTACCCAGAGATTGTAACTTTTGCAATCTCATTTGCAATGTATGACATTAATAAGGATCTTATTTTCATAAAAACGAAGGCAAATGCTGAAAGCCCAGAACGAAAGATTCTGAAAGACTTTCAGTTTCTATCTGGAGAGAATAATCCACTAGAACCTTTCAACACAACCTGCTGAGATGAGCCCATTCACCACAAAAGGGCCTCTCTCCTTGCCCCAGCCATTTGATGATAAAAGGACTGGAAGATAGAAAGTGATCACTTTGGACATAAGAATTAGAACATCCCTTCACACTAACCAAATAGACAATGACGGCCTCACCACTGCAGGTCACCACTCAAGTACAAATGGAATCACCTTTTTTCTTTCCTTCCTCCCCCACACCAGGGAGACTACCACCAGGAGAAAGAGGGCAGGTGTGCATGAGAGGAGGTCACATCTTTCTCATTTACCCTTTGTACTACTGAAGACATGATTATAGCCTGCTTTTGGGAGTTTGGTTGGTTTATTTTGGAGACAGACAGGGTCTTGCTCTGTTGCTCAAGATGGAGTGCAGTGGTGCAATCATAGCTCACTTCAGTGGACAGGGGATTTTCCCACCTCAACCTCCCAAGTACCTGGGACTATTAGTGTGCACCACCATGCCTGGGCCTCCCAGAGTGCTGGAATTACAGGCGTGAGCTGCCATGCCCTGCCAAAAATAGACCTTTGAACCAAAGCTTTAATCTGAGCAGAATGAAACTTTAAGAAATGAGTAATTTTCTAGAAGCACAAGTAATTAATACTGTATGAACCTGGACTGTTATATCCCAAAGGGCTGCAACTAGCTATAACATTCTAAGTAGGACAATATGTGAATTTTGGTTTGCTGCCCTATGGAGGAAGACTAAGAAGGGACTTTTTAAAGGTATACAATGAAAGTTTTTCCTTTCTCAAATTGCTTGTCTGTGGTCTACCATTTATACACCCTACCAATGTGCATTTTTTTCTAATAAGATCTTGAGGGTTGTATTGACATCAGGTGAGGAGGATTTAAAAATCTTGCCTACATACTCATCAGTGCCTGAACAGTTTCCTGAAACCTCCTGGGGAGGAACATTTACTAGACGCTCAAAATACATACTTGCTTTTCTAATAAAAAATAAGAGATTTACTCTTCAATTGCGTCAAACATGGTCTTGAGAACTGGCTTTGTAAGGTAGTACAGCCCTGAAAAAGTGCAATTAGGAACAAATTTTCTGACAATTCTGGGTAGAAACGACAGGCTAGAAAATGTTGATTCTCGTTGCTCTTATTGCTTAACAGTCATGCTGTTTAGAATTTTTACTTTGGAACTAAACGATTGTGCGTTCATGGCCCTATGTTTATATCACTCTCTAGTTCTCAGGTTTTTCTAGTATTGTATAGTTAATTATGCAGATTATTCTCCTTAGCTGTATTTCATAACAGAATGCCTTTATTTCTAGTAATCCATACTTTTCATTCATACAATATAATGCTTTGATGTGCATTACATGGACAATTAAATATTGATTACATAGGTTGGCAGTAGTTGCTTCCACAGTTTAAATAGCATTAGTATGCCTCTGACCAGTTCAAATTTCAGTTACCATGGTATATTAAATGTGTGTAATTGCATAAAGGACAAAGTTCACAAGCTAATTCTGTAGTCCACTCATCACTATGTGGACAGCAGATACATATCCTTAGTGACCAATCTCTTCTTTCAAAGTAAGTAAGTGTTTGGTCACTGTGTACCTGTTCAGACACATACAACAAAGTGTGGGCACATTGTTTCCCAGTTAGAAACCCATATGATTATTTTACAGACCTGGACAATGGACATGGAATTAGCCAAGAAAGATGCAAGTGCAGCAAATAAAGGAAAAGCAATGATGCTGGAGTGAAACATGCATAGAATGCAAAAGAGTTAAAGAAATTACTGATCCTTGGAATGTTGACACTACTGCCACTGGAGAGACTCTAGGTAAGACTCCAAGAAGATTACTGAGGCTAGGCTTATTGACATAAGTGACGAAAAATACACAGATATCCTAGTGAAGCTTACATGGAGAAAAACTCTGATAGGTGATGACATAAGAAGCTGAAAGGATTACAATGTTGGTGGATTGTCAGAGATGTAAGTTTGGATCCATTTACAAGGCGGAGAAAAGATGCCCCTTAGTATACCACAAGAAGAAAAAGGCAAACACTTTCTGTATTTTAAATTTCCATTGCTTATGCATTCAAATATGGAAATAATCTAACATCATACTCTTGATTCAACAAAGTTTCAGGGAGCAGTTCAGAAAAGTTTAATGAAAGGCTATGCTTGTTACATGGTCTTGCTTATTCTAAATCCATAGGGATTGGGGTACATCTTGAATCACCAGTTGTGGGTCCAAAGTGCCCTTTGTCACTAACAAACATTATTGGGTCACGGATGCTTCAAGAAGGAGTAGTGCCCATGTGAGTATGCAGTGACCAAGGGCAACAAGCTGAAAGAACGAATTATCTGCTTTATTTGAACTTCTCTTCAGAAGAACATTTGAGGATTAAAAACTCCTGCTTACTGTCATTTTTAAGTACCTTGAGTCTCGCCTACTGTAAATTTAGTATGCTATATTTAATGCTTTTAATTGGCAATGAGCTATGAAACATGACATAGAAAAAAATGGCCACTTCTCAAATGACCCTGATAGGTTAACCAATTGCTCAAGTTTTTGACAAAGAAATTTGAATCTGTCCCTATGCAGGTTTGCTGGGCCCCACAAAACAAGAAGGTGAATTATTTATTAAGGTCAACCACTTGGGCAATGTAACAGTTAAATATCAGGGTCACCTATCCTATAGCTCCTCCATCTTCAAGTCCAGGTCTCTGGCTTAGAATGACCTACCTCCATATACAGTTCTGTAAGTCATTAGGCATCATCAATGAACAATGCTCTCTTCTGGTACCTTCTTCGCTGTTCTTTGCTCATTATTTCCATGTCATTTATTTGGAGGAATACCTGGTAGTAATTTAATTGTAGCCAATAAAAAAATAATGGGTACAATTTTTTATTACGAATGTATGCCAGGCATTGAGCTAAGTGCTTCAGGTATAAGATCTTGAAAGGTTTTGTGTACATTTTACAGATGGTAAAACTGAGACTCAGATATTAGTTACCTGTTGAAGTCAATAAAGGGCAAAAACCTGAGATTTAACTTCAAATCTCTAACTTATACCGTACAGCACATACTCTGCTCTGATGCTCACTAAACTCCTCCCCATATCCCTCCTCCTTGCTGCCCCCACTTTTTTTTATATTAAAGAGGAAAAAGTTTTAATGCCATTTAAAATAATGCTACACGATAAAATAGGACGTGAAAGATTAAAAAAATTACTTACATAGCACCTAGACGTCTTAAGATATTCTAACATTTATTTTGCATTTTCACTTATTATATACTAAACTCTACAGTCATGTCTCTGTATGGGTATAAATTCTGAGAAATGTGTTGTTAGGTGATTCCCTCATTGTGTGAACATCATAGAGTGTGCTTACATAAACCTAGGTGGTATAGCCTATGACATCTCTAAGTGGTAGTGTATAGCTTACTACTCCTAGGCTACAAGACACCTGTATTGGGCCCTTACCATGTATGGAGGTTGCAGGATTGGAAGTTGCCCTGAGTGAGTCAATGCGTGAATGTGAAGGCTTAGCCCTTATCATACACCACTTTTTACTTCGTTATTACACTTAGCTTAAAACACAAACACATAGCTCAAGCTGTGTAAAATCATCATCTTTCTTTAAAACCTTATTCTTTAAGCTTTTTTCACTTAATCTAATCTACATTTGATAGGTGTACCTGAATGTGAAGAAGAGAATGAATCCAAGCTGGAAAATACTCTTCAGGATATTATCCAGGAAAACTTCCCCAACCTAGCAAGGCAGGCCAGTATTCAAGTCCAGGAAATACAGAGAACACCACAAAGATATTCCTAAAGAAGAGCAACCCCAAGGCACATAATCATCAGAGTCACCAGGATTGAAATGAAGGAGAAAATGCTAAGGGCAGTAAGACAGAAAGGTCAGGTTACCCACAAAGGGAAGTCCATTAGACTAACAGTGGATCTCTCTGCATAAACCTTATAAGCCAGAAGAGAGTGGGGGCCAATATTCAACACCCTTAAAGAAAAGAACTTTCAACCTAGGGTTTCATATCCAGCCAAACTAAGCTTCCTAAGTGAAGGAGAAATAAAATCCTTTATGAACAAGCAATCACCACTAGACCTGCATTAGAAGAGCTCATGAAAGAAGCACTAAACATGGAAAGGAACAACCAGTACCAGCCACTACAAAAACGTACCAAATGGTAAAGACCACTGACACAATGAGAAACTGCCACAACTAACGGGCAAAACAACCAGCTAGCATGAAAATGGTAGGATCAAATTCACACATAACAATATTAATCTTAAATGTAAATGGGCTGAATGCCCTAATCAGACACACACTGGCAAACTGTCAAGTTTGGTCAAGACCTGTAAGTGTGCTGTATTCCGAAAACCCATCTCAGTTGCATGGACACACATAGGGTCAAAATAAAGGGATAGAGGAGCATTTACCAAGCAAATGGAGAGCAAAAAAAAAAAAAAAAAAAAAAAAAAGGGGAGAAAACCAAAACAAAAAAAAAAAAAAAAAAAAAAAAAAAAAAAAAAAAAAAAAAAAAAAAAAAAAAAAAAACGGGTGGCAATCCTAGTCTCTGATAAAATGAAGTTTAAACCAACAATGATGAAAAGAGAAAAGGGCATTACATAATGGTAAAAGGATCAATGCAACAGGAAGAGCTAACGATCCTAAACACATGCACCCAGATACATAAAGCATGTTCTTAATAACTTCAAAGAGACAGACTCCCACACAATAATAGTGGGAGACTAACACGCTGTTGTTAATATTAGACAGGTCAACGAGACAGAAAATTAACAAGGATATCCAGGACTCAAACTCAGATCTGGACCAACTGAACCTAATAGACATTTATGGAACTCTCCATTCCAAATCCACAGAATATACATTCTTCTCAGCACTACATCACACCTACTCTAAAATTGACCACATAATTGGAAGTAAATCACTCCTCAGCAAATGCAAAAGAATGGAAATCATAACAGTCGCTCAGACCACAGGGCAATCAAATTAGAACACAGGATTAAGAAACTCACTCAGAACCACACAACTTCATGGAAATTGAATAACTGGCTCTTGAATGTTGACTGGCTCAACAATGAAATGGAGACAGAAATAAAGATTTTTTTTGAAACCAGTGAGAACAAAGGCACAATGTACCAAAATCTCTGGGACACATTTAAACCAGTGTCCAGAGGGAAATTTATATCACTAAATGCCCACCAGAGAAGGGAGGAAAGATCTAAAATCAACACCCTATCATCAAAATTGAAAGAGGTAGAGGAGCAAGATCAAAAAAACTCAAAAGCTAGCAGAAGACAAGAAATAATTAAGATGAGAGCAGAACTGAAGAAGACAGAGACACAAAAAACCCTTCAAAAAAATTAATAAATCCAGGAGTTGATTTTCTGAAAAGATCAACAAAATAGACTGCAGCCAGATTAATTTTAAAAAAAAAGGAATGATAATCAAATAGATACAATAAAAAATAATACAGGGGATATCACCACCGATTCCACAGAAATACAAACTACCATCAGAGATTACTACAAACAACTATATGCACATAAACCAGTAAACCTGGAAGAAATGGATACATTCCTGGACACTTGCACCCTCCCAAGCCTAAACCAGGAAGAACTTGGAATCCCTGAATAGACCAATAACAAGGGCTGAAGTTGAAGCAGCAATTAATAGCCTATCAACCAAAAAAAGCCCAGGTCCAGATGGGTTCACAACCAAATTCTACCAGACATACAAAGAGGAGCTGGTACCATTCCTTCTGAAACTATTCCAAACAATCCAAAGACAGGCAATCCTCCCTGAAACATTTTATGAGACCAACATCATCCTGATACCGAAACCCACGAGAGACACAAGAAGAAAAGAAAACTTCAGGCCAATATCCATGATGAACATAAATGCAAAAATCTTCAATAAGATACTGGCAAACTGATTGCAACAGCACATCAAAAAGTTTATCCACCAGGATCAAGTAGGCTTCAACCAGGGATGCAAAGCTGGTTCAACATAAACAAGTCTATAAACATAATCCACCACATAAACAGAACCAAGGACAAAAACCACATGATTATCTCAATAGATGCAGAAAAGGTCTTTGACAAGATTCAACAGCACTTTATGCTAAAAACCCTCAATAAACTAGGTATTAATGGAATGTATCTCAAAATAATAAAAGCTATTTACGACAAGCCAATATCATACTGAATGGGCAAAAACCAGAAGCATTCCCTTTGAAATCTGGCATTAGACAAGGATGCCCTCTCTGGCCACTCCTATTCAATATAATATTGGAACTTCTAGCCAGAGCAATCAGGCAAGAAAAAGAAATAAAGGGTATTCAATTGGAGGAACTCAAATTGTCTGTATTTTCAGATGATTTGATTGTATATTTACAAGACCCCATCGTCTTAGCCCAAAATCTCCTGAAATTGATAAGCAACTTTGGCAAAGTCTCAGGATACAAAATCAATGTGCAAAAATAACAAGCATTCCTATACACCAATAACAGACTTAAAAAGAGCCAAATCAAGAACAAACTGCCATTCACAATGCTACGAAGAGAATAATATACCTAGGAATAAAACTAACAAAGAATGTAAAGGACCTCTTCAAGGAGAACTACAAACCACTGTTCTAAGGGAAATAAGAAAGGACACAAACAGATGTTAAAACATTCCATGCTCATGGTTAGGAAGAATCAATATTGTAAAAATGGCCATCCTGCCCAAAGTAATTTATAGATTCAACACTATCCCCATCAAGCTACCCATGACCATCTTCACAGAACTGGAAAAGAAAAAACCACCTTAAACTTCATATGGAACCAAAATAGAGCCGGCATAGCCAAGACAATCCTAAGCAAAAAGAACAAAGCTGGAGGCATCACACTATTTGACTTCAAACTATACTACAAGGCTACAGTAATCAAAACAGCATGGTACTGGTACCAAAACAGATATAGATCAATGGAGCAGAACAGAGGCCTCGGAGGCAATGCTACACATCTACAACCATCTGATCTTTGGCAAACCTGACAGAAACGAACAATGGGGAAAGGAATCTCTGCTTAATAAATGGTGTTGGCAAAACTGGCTAGCCACGTGCAGAAAGCAGAAACTGGACCTCGTCCTGACACCTTACACTAAAATTAACTCCAGGTGGATTAAAGACTTAAACTAAGACCTAACACCATAAAAACCCTAGAAGAAAATCTAGGCAAATCCATTAAGGACATAGGCATAGGCAAGGACTTCATGACTAAAACACCAAAAGCATTGGCAACACAAGCCAAAATAGACAAATGGGATCTAATTAAACTCCAGAGCTTCTGCACAGCAAAGGAAACAATCATTAGAGTGAAAAGGCAACCAACAGAATAGGAAATAATTTTTTCAATCTACCCATCTGACAAAGGACTTAAATCCAAAACCCACCAAGAACTAAAACAGATTTACAAGAAAAAAAAAAACCCATTCAAAAGTGGGCAAAGGATATGAACAGACACTTTTCAAAAGCAGCCATGTATGAGGACAAAAAACATATGAACTCATCATCACTGCTCATTAGAGAAATGCAAATCAAAACCACATTGAGATACCATCTCACGCCAGTTAGAATGGCGATCATTAAAAAATCTGGAGACAACAGATGCTGGAGAGGATGTGGAGAAATAGGAACACTTTTACACTGTTGGTGGGATGGTATATTAGTTCAACCATTGTGGAAGACAGTGTAACGCTTCCTCAAGGATCTAGATACAAATTCCATTTGAACCAGCAATCCCATTACTGGGTGTACATCCGAAGGAATATAAATCATTCTATTATAAACACACATGCACACATAAGTTCACTGCAGCACTGTTTTCAATACCAGTTGGTGTGAAAACAAGCAAAATAACTTTCAACCCCAACTAATGTCTGAGAACTCTTTCAGATGTAGACTGTCATTATCTCTTTAACTTGACCCATCAGCATCTCTCAAATCTATCCATGCACCCTGAGTACTAGCAAACATGACTATCTAGCAGCGAGAGGTATAAAAAAGATTCTCTCCCAAAGTGTGTATTCCCACCAGGCATTATAGGCAGGAAGAGACTAGGGAATAATGCATCTTGAAGGATGAGGGCTTCAGGATGTCTTCCTCTTGGTAGTCACTAAAGTAAGTAAATGTAATAATGGGAGCCAAGCTAGTTCAGATGAATGAAGTTAGTCTAGGGACTATGCATCCCCACACCCCTGGCATTCAGACCACTGCATCTGTCAGTAACCAAAGGCAGGTAAGAAGTAAGATCCTCTTTTTGATAGCACAATAGGGTGACTATAGTCAATAACAACTTAATTGCACATTTTTGTAAGTAAAAGGATAAATGCTTGAGGGGATGGATATTCCCTTCCCCAAGATGTGCTTGTTTCACATTGCATGCCCATATCAAAACATCTCATGTACCCCACCAAAATTTAAAAAGTGGCTAAGGTTAATCCAGTTCACATACACATTGAAAAAATCTATGTCTAAATAGAATATTAGACAGTTCAACAAGACAGAAAATTAACAAAGATATCCAGGAATGGAACTCAGATCTGCACCAAGTGGACCTAATAGACATCTACAGAACTCTCCACCCCAAACCCACAGAATATACATTCTCCTCAGTACCACATCACACTTACTCTAAAATTGACCACATAATTGGAAGTAAATCACTCCTCAGCAAAAGCCAAAGAATGGAAATTATGACAACCAGTCTGTGGGACAACAGTGCAATCAAATTAGAACTCAGGATTAAGAAACTCACTCAAAACTGCACAAATACATGGAAACTGAACAACCTGCTCCTGAATGACTACTGGATAAATAATGAAATGAAGGCAGAAATAAAGATCTTCTCACTTGAAGAGGAGTGAACATATAAATCCCAATAAAAGGTATCTGAAACAAAAATTCTATAACACAAGGAAAAGATAACAATATCTTCAGAACTAAGAGGAGAACACTTATCTATGAAAACAGCATCCTAAATAAATCAAGATTTTAAAAAATAGAGCCATTAAATGTACAAAAGAAAATTTCTTGAGCTAAAAGTTTTAAATTTTTGGAAGAATTCAATTTCAGAAAAACTAGAAAAGCATAAACTCTACCAGCCTACACCTGGATGAAATGTTTACATTTCACAGATAAAGGGCAAAATGTTTTATAAGTTTATAATAAATATTCAAGAAGAAAAGGACAAGGATTCTGACAGCCCTGTATTTTTCTCATAAAATTCAGGAGGAAATGACCCAATACCTAGTTATGAGAGAGACACTATATGATCCTAACATTTTAATCTAGCCAGTTTTTCCTTGTGTGTAAATAAAATAAAGTCATTTTCAACAACTCAAGAGCCCAGAAAAAAATACCTATTTCAGCCCAAAATGCCTAAGACTGGAGACGCTGGGTTGTAGGAACCATGGCAGTGGGCGATGGTATTGATCTATACCTGACTGCTACACAAAAGTACTTTTTCTTGTTACATGATAGCTACAGAGGGAAAATTTGCTTTATGGCAGCTGAGAGATGCTCATGACAGTTCTTTAATTATAAAAGTCTTGGGAGTTTGGGGATGTGGGTAGTGACAATGGCAAAAGTTCTATGCAACATGGTTTTAAAATAGAGTAAGACACTAGCAATAATAAGGGAAATATGAATAGATAGCTTTTCAATTATAGACAGTCTAAAAAATTAGGTCCACAGTTGACCCGAGGTATTGATACTATGTAAAGTTTCATAAAAGGAAAGATAATATTAGACACGAAGAAAGTAGTGTGACCGTCAACAACCTCTCTCCACCAAGTCCCTCTGGGGAACTACTTGTGCTATTAATTAAAGTAGCTGAGGCACCAGGAAATTGGACTGAAGTTCTTACTTTTTCTTCAAGTACTTCTGATGTTGCAATGCATAATTGTTTCTCCAACCAAAGTATAAACTCCATAAAGGAAACATCTTTGCCCTGGTCACAAATGTTTAATTACTACCTGTAACAGTTCCTAGTACGTAGTAAGTACTAGATAAATATTTGCTAAATACACATAGTTATAAAATTAGAAAAGTTAGGAGTATTATTTAAAAGATAAATTTTAAATTAAACATGATAAACTGGGGTTATAAGCCTGGCATTTTATCATGTTTTATATCTCCATTTTAATTTTTAGCTTTTTAAAAAGGAATATATTATAGAAATAGCCCCAAGAGTTCTCTTCCTCCGTTATGATGAATTCAGAAACTATTATACTTGAATGTTTTTATACTTGTGTTTATTAATCCATAAATAGTTATGATAAAACTGTTTTTAAGACCTATTATTAATGAATATTATTGTACACTGTTTTATTTCACTAGGTATTGTTTCTGAGGTTTATCTATGTTAAATAAACTACTGTTTAGCATACCATTCATGAATATTTTATGATTATGAATTCTCCTGTTAATGAATATTTAATAAATATAGCAACAGAATTTTAATAGACATTTTTGAATATGTCACCTGTTGGGATTTTGATCATTGTGTTTAATTTATAGAATAATTTGGAAATTAGCACCTTGATGTTTCGCTACAATTATTCACCTTTACCTAAAAGTCACACGAAGAGGATGAAATTAGGACCCCATTGAACGAATTCATACAAGTGCAAAAATCATAAGTGGAATACTGATAAAATGCAAGCCTTTGACCAAGGTTGGTTTAAACTCTTACCCTAATAAATATCTCAAATTATAATAAAGCATTTGATACTGCTCATTCATGTTCAAAACTGAGATTATTCACATTTGGAGGATAACTTTTAAACGCATTTTTTTTCAAAAATATCCATTTCTTCTGCAACAACAACCAATTTCATATCCACATGTAAATCATTAAAAATTGCCCTTTAGAGCAAATATAATAAGACTATGCAAAATTGGAATAAATGAACTGGTCTGAAAATATATATAAAGGCAATAATATCATTCTTGCAAATAGCAACATTTTTTTGTGACAGTGTGCTTAGATTAAATGGAAAAACTAACAAGAGTTTCTGTAAGTCACAAAAAAAATGAGACAATGAAATATGGTTTAGACATAAAACCATAATTAAGAAAGAAACCTGAGTACCATTAAAACAGAATACCTCATGGATGTCACTTATTTCTATGTTTAGTTGTTGGTTTATTGAGTTCTAATCAGAATTTCCCCCAAAAAATCCAACGCTCATTTAGAAATACAATTACAATAACTAAGAACTTATTAAAGACAAAAACATTATAAAACATTGATGCATTTTGTTAAGCAACGATGATTACATTAGTCTAATCCTGGACTTAAACTAGCACAAGTGGCACAGAAATCCAGTATGTTTAAGATAGTAGTGGCAAAAATGTCAGTGAGAAAGACAATATAGATGAATTATTTGATATCTGTATGTGGAAAATCTTTTGGAACTTAAAATCAAATCCCAAACTTAAAAATAAAACGTTTGCAAAAGATGTTACAGATAGAAGGTTTCTATCCTTAATGTATACAGAAGTCCTGTAAATAAACTCTAAGTCACCAGAAGAAATTTAACTGATTAATTAATGTGTAACATTTAAATAAGGTATCTAGTATTGCCTATCACATTAGCATATACAACCACCTAATGCTAGAGATTTTGTGAAAAATATAACTACTGGGATCCATTATTGATGGGAAGATCCGGTGATATCTTTTTTAGCTAGCTACATGTGTTTTTCCAGGTCCTTGGTATTTGCCATGTCTTTGGCCTGCATGTGGTCAATTACTTTCTTGCAGTCCCTTTCTCCTGGGCTTCCTTCTCTGCATTACTTATTGTTTGCTTCCTTTGTCTCTTCTTTTAGCTTTTTGTTACGTACCATCCACGAATGTGAACTCTTGGCTTTCCACTCTCCTTCCGCTATTCTCAAACTTTAATCTTTTAAATATTTGTATTGTTAGTACCTACCCTGATCTTTCAATAGCCTTAAGATTATCTTTGCAAGTTTTCATCTTAGCGGAACCTCAAAGTTAATTTTTCATGTCCTCAAAATACCTCCAAGTGCTTACCTTCCCTCTTTTCAACCTCGGTAACATTTTCCTACTGTTCAAGCTCAAATCTTTTGTAATCCCATGAGATTTATCTTACTTTTACTTGTTGACCCTAAGCAGTAACTGAATCATGTCCATTGTTCTAGTCTTTTATTTCATTTTATTTAATGTAGCAGGACTAAGGTTCCCAGTATACACATTGCTTCCTGTTAACTCCTCCTCCTAAACCTGAGGGCTCTTGCTGACCTGAGTACAAATTTTAAATTTAATTATAAGCTT
This sequence comes from Plecturocebus donacophilus, assembly GCA_004027715.1. Classification (NCBI taxonomy): domain Eukaryota; kingdom Metazoa; phylum Chordata; class Mammalia; order Primates; family Pitheciidae; genus Plecturocebus; species Plecturocebus donacophilus. The sequence continues at coordinate 24,346 of PVKP010009969.1, read as the reverse complement.
TAGAAATTGTTCTCCTACCAGTTATAACGAAATTTACCTCTTACCACACTCAACAATATTCCTTTTTACAAGTCTTCTTTCCACATACGCAAATACGATTCCACTTTCAAGCTCTGCCATCTCTGCATAGCTTCCCCAGTCACTCCAAGCAACACTTCTGCTGGCCACTTGTAGCTACTCTATTCTCTCCATACCACTCATTTTGTCACTTAATATACCACCTCATTGTGTATTTCTGTGATTTTCTAATGATCAAACCTATTACATCATGAAGTTACGCCAGGAGTGAAATAGTTTAAAAACAAATCATTCATGCACACATACGTTCGTTGTGGCACTGTTTACAATAGCAAAGACCTGGAACCAACTCAAATGCCCATCAATGATAGACTGGACAAGGAAAATGTGGCACATACACACCATGGAATACTATGCAGCCATAAAAAAATGACGAGTTCATGTCCTTTGATGAGTTCATGTCCTTTGCAGGAACATGGATGAATCTAGAAACCATCATTCTCAGCAAACTCACACAAGAACAGAAATCCAAACACCGTGTCTTTTCACTAATAGGCAGGTGAGGAACAATGAAAACACATGCACACAGGGAAGGGAACAACACTCACAGGGCTAGGGGAGGGATAACACTGGGAGAAATGCCTGATGTAGGTGATGAAGCAGTAGGGGGGAATGGAGACAGCAAACCACCATGGCATGTATGTACCTATGCAATCATCCTGCAGGATGCAGGATGTGCATGTGTACCCCAGAGCCCAAAGTACAATTTTTAAAAAAAAGTATAGTATAGAATTTTTAATAATACTACTGGTCAAATTGAGAGAATGACTGATACAAAAACTGGTCACTGAAATGCCAATTTTGGAGATGTAACCTAATAGTGACGCAGTATATGTAGAAAGTATGTGATTGCCTCCAGGCGATCTGGGTTTGAATCCAGGCTTCGCTGCATATCTGCTAGGTGACCTTGAGCAAGTTATTTAATAGCAATTCCCACATCTGTAAAATAGGAGTAATAGTACTTACCTAATTCAATTGTTGTAAAGATTAAATGAATTATCACTTCTAAGTTGCTATTATTTTGGTGGTTTTTTAAAATATTGAACTATTCACTCTCTTTTACCCAGCAATTTTCTATAAACCTGTCTTACAGAAACACTTGCACAAATACACAAAGCCACGAATGACTAACATTTTTAGAGGTGGGTGGATTACCTTAGGTCAAGAGTTCAAGACCAGCCTGGCCAACACTGTGACACCCCACCTCTATTAAAAATACAAAAAACTAGCTGGGTGTGTGGCGCAGGCCTGTAATTCCGGCTACTATGAAGGCAGAGTCAGGAGGGTTGCTTGAACCTGGGAGGTGGAGGCTGCAGTGAGCCGAGATCACACTACTGCCCTCCAGCCAGGGCGACAGAGCCAGACTCCATCTCAAAAAAACTAAAGACAACCTGTAAAAGTAGTAAAATAGTGACTACATCATCATATATCATAGAAAATACTGTGAATTCATACTCTCTTAGTGTGAATTCTTTAGTGTGAATGCACACTAAAGAATGAAGGAACTCTTTTGTATATAACATTTAAAGATCTATTTAAAAATACTACAGTATGCAATGATGCAGTTTGGCTGTGTCCCCATCAAATCTCATCTTGAATTGTAGTTCCCATAATCTCCCAATGTCATGGGAGGGACCTGGTAGGAGGGAACTCAATCATGGGGCAGTTAGTTACCTCCATGCTTTTCTCACGACAGTGTGTTATCACGATATCTGATGGTTTTCTAAGGGGCATTTTCCTCTTTGCTCAACACTTCCCTTTCCTGTCATCATATGAAGGACACGTTTGCTTCCTATTCTGCCATGATTATAAATTTCCTGAGGCTTCCCCAGCCATGCTGAACTGTGAATCAATTAAAGATTGTTCCTTTATAAATTACCCAGTCTCGGGTATGTCTTTATTAGCAGTCTGAGACTGGACTAATACATGCATGTTACCCGATTTTAGGGGGAAGAAAGAAGTATTATACATGTATGATTGAAGGTCTGGGAGAATAAATGCACACAGAGATGGCGTTGGCAGACTGTATTAGTTTTGCTGTCATACACTCTCGTATTATCTGAATTGTTTCTAAGAAACATCTAGCACTTATTAATTAAAATGTTTAAACATATAAAAAAGAACCAGAAAACTAGGGCAGGAAAATATAGATGGCAAGTTCAGTTCATTAATTTAAAACCCTGTGCTTTCCCTGTCTGGTGAATACATACATGATTGATGTGGCTCAGTCATTTTGACCAGGATGTTATCCACCCCGTCAAACAACTATCATAAATAAATTGCCGACTTTGTGAGCATGTGAGTGAGTAACTGAACAGTGTTAAGAGGAAAATTGGTAATGCTCATTGATGGGTAGATGGAGCAGTGTCCACAGTGATCCAATAATTGGTACCTGGGTGACAGCAGAAGACAGACTTCATTCCAGTAATCAATCAAGAATGCTCACCCAGCAGAATACTCAAGCAGCAACAGTAAACAAGCCATTAAAAAAATGAAAAGAAATCAGCTTCCTTATGGGTAACAATGCAAAGACATCTAAGACATGACCACAATTATCAGCAGTAGTCCCAGGGTTCAGATCATTTGGCTGAGAACTCATTTAATACAAGAGACTTCATTGTGAGACAGGAAAAAAAGGGCCCCAGAAACATTAGAAGCTAATGTTGAAATAGTAAAATGTAACCATCACTTTGAAGCAGCCACTCTGTAGGAAGCAGGCACACACATTAACTATCCTATAGAAAAGGCAACAGGGCTTGGTAATGTACTGGTCTGAACTTTTAAATCAAGAACTGGTCTAATCTAAGATAATTCAGCAAGGACAACACAGCAAGATAAGGAACTGTAATAGACAGAATGAATAAATCGGTCAGAAAAGAAATAGAGAATATATATGGTTTCATTTCTTAGCAGATACAGTAACCAAAGGATGTAATACAATAAAGCCTCTCTGTTTCCTTTTTTTCCTTAGTGTATTATGTTTTTTTATCATTACACAGTGCTGAATAAGACTTTGGAGTCTGAAATACATAAAAAACAGACTAAAAATAAACATTTCTTTCTTTCTTTAACACATTAAACCTGCCACTTTGCTAGCTAGGTGTTGAGAAATAGAAATAAAAAGCAAAAAAAAAAAAAAAAAGGGGGGGGGCATGACATCCTGTACCTCCAGAGAAGTGAATAAAATATATACATAAGTAACTCTACTATAAGATATTTTTGTGATTTGGAAGATTTACATTTGAATTATGGCCATACCATAGAATATCTGTGCTCTGGGCAATCATTTTAGCATTCCTGAGATTCATGTTTCGTTATCTTTAGAAATAATCATATTCCCTTCACAAGATCATAAGGACAAAATGAGTTGACACTGGTTTAAGTCACAGCCTATCACATATTTGGTGCTTATAAAATGTTAATTCTTTTCTTTATATCCTTTTGTTTTGATTTGAATATGACTATTTAATTTGTGTTCAATTAGTTTTAACAACTCATTTAATATTTGTAGTAAACTTAAATAGAAGTTGTTTTTCTGGAAACGATCTGGAATACATAGACGTGATTGCAGTTTTTTGACTTATCCGATAATGCTGTTGTCTTCCAAAACTGTTGAACTTCATCTGTTTAGTGCAGAGAAACTGGCTTTTTGTCTTCTCAAATCAAGGCATGTACCTTTTGAGGAGATCTTAAGTTATGAAATAAACACACAAAAATAAAAACAACTATTTGTATGATATGGTTTGGCTGTCTGTCCCCACCCAAATCTCATGTTGAATTGTAATTTCCAGTGTTGGGGGAGGAACCCAGTGGGAGGTGATTGGATTATGGGGGCAGATTTCCCCCTTGCTCTTCTTGTGACAGTGAATGGGTTCTCAAAAGATCTGCTTGTTTAAAAGTGTGTAGCAACTCCCGCTTCACTCTCTCTCCTGCTCTGCCAAGGAAAGATGTGTTTGCTTCCCTTTTGCCGTAATTCTAAGTATCCTGTGGTCTCCTAGCCATGCTTCATGTGCAGCCTGCATAACTCTGACTCAATTAAATCTCTTTTCTTCATAAATTACTAGGTCTCAGATAGTTCTTTAATAGCAGTATGAGTATGAACTGATACACTGTCTCAAGCACTTAAAAAATAAAAACGAAAACATCTCAACTTCCAAATACTATATTCTCTACAAGGATTGTCACTCTAACAACTTCCTAAATCCAAACTGTGCTGAGGAACTCCCAGGTAGAAGATAGGATTAAAAATAGTTTTTCTTTCTAAAGAATGTATTGAACTGACTCTGAAAAAAGGCAAACAAGCATGGAGAAAGAGAGATAAGAAACAGTGTTCTGAGGTTTAAACACTGGCACCTAGTAATTTCTGTGGCCCAGTCCATCTCTGTGTTCTGTGGCTTGTGGGGGTCGCATTCTTAACATTCGTTCTACTCTTAAACTATTTCGTGTCATACCTCTGTAACCATCAACCATAGCTGCATTCATAATACAGGATTTGTCATAGAACTAGGTATCAGCCCCTTGAGGTCAAATTGAGTATTTTTTAAAGCTTTAAAAAAGTAAATTTAGGATTAGAAGCTAATGTAAAATGCCATTTTTCCCCACAAAAACTTCCCTGATTTCTCCACAGGAAATAGTCTCTTTATAAACCATGACTTTTTATAATTCATTTAAAGCTAAGTATTTTTTATTTTGATTACAGTCATTTGCTTACAAAATACACATATTTCCAATTCGGTAAACTGTAAGCTCTCTGAGGACAGAGTATGTGTCATACTTTTCTGTGTAATTCCTGTGGCTAACTCAGTACCTTCAGCTCCACATTGTTCCAGTAGTAATAGAGCACAGCACAGGGTTTGAGAACCACAGGCTCTGGGGTCAGATGCCCGAGACTGAGATTTAGCTCCTAACTCAGCATGACTCTGAGGAGTTCCTTAGTCTCTTTAACTTTTAGTTCCTCATTTGAAAAATGAAATAGTTTTTTCCTCTTAATGGTACTATGACGGTTGAACAATGTAAAGTACTTAGTACAGTGCACAGAAATCCTCAAACACTGGTGATTAACATTATTTCTACAGCATACTCACTCTGAAACCAGATACATTCGGAACTCTGGGTTTGTGTAGTACACTTGTATAGCTGAAGTTTCTCTTTTTTAAAATTAAAGATAACTAAATGACAAAGTAAATTTGACTCCCTAGGTTCCCCTAATAAACCCACAGATGAATCATAGGATCATATAACCTTTGAGGTTATCTACTGATCAAATACGGAACACAGGCGTTCTTAAATTTATTTTAAAATAAATTTTTTCAAGTTATAAATTTGTTTTGTGAAATCTTGGAAAATTTTGCAAAGCTTGTCATATCATATTTTGTCATTGTAAATGAAATTCCAAGTCTTAGGTTCTTGCTAGAAATCTGTGCTGAAAAGCAAGGTACTGATTCAACTTCAGAGAAATGAAATGTAGACTCTAAGAAAATCTGTTACAATGACAAGTAATACAATGTTTGCTCGCTGAATGTGCTTTTCTTTTATACTTTAATAACAATGACAAAGCATTAGCCAAAGACAGATTTGTTTTCTTTTCCAAAGTCTTTCTTACCAGAAGTGGGAAACAGGAGTAGCCTAGCAATGCCATGTAATGGTTTTACACACAGATGCCTTTGGCTTCTTAAAGAAGGCAGAGACAGACAATGCTCTGCCCAGGATATAACAGTTGGCTCTTTGCTTTGCAAAGACTTGTCATCCATAGTTGCAAGTAGCAGTGGCCTAATGTCCATGAATGATGTTCATACTGAGAGGAAATGTTCATGAATTTTGCCTGTTACTAAGGAGAAAGAGGAACAGCATATTGCAAGCAAAGCATTTAAGCCATCGAATAATGTAGGTTTGACCAGATCCTGCTGTGTTCTAGCTACATCCTGGTTGACTGAATTCAAGACTAACTCAGTCATCATCTGTCAAACATTCACTGGGCACCTACATCTCAAGCATTAAAACTTGTTTAGGATGATTCCTGACCCTCACTCTATACTGGAAACACCCAAGGTACTTTAAAACCAGGGTGGACTCCATGCCAGGACAATTACATGAGAATTTTGGGAGTGGAGCTCCATCATCTACATTTTTTAAAAAGGTGCTGTAAGTGGTTTTGATAGGCAGCCAAGGTTAAGAACAGCAAGTATAGGGGCACCAAAGCAAGACAAAAAAAGTTTTTATGAGAGCTTCTAAGGTCCTGGAAGGATAGAAAAGCAGACAAAATCCAGTGGGATCTCTGCTATGATAGGCAACACAAGGGGCTTTGGAAGCACACAGGAGGAGCGCCTCATTCAGACTGGGGTTTGGCTCAGAGTGCTAGGGTAGGCTTACAACCAATTTCAGTGATTCTACACTGCACTGTTCAAGCTGCCATTCTAAGGATACTGGGCCCTCTTGGAACTCAGCTGTCTGATGCAGTTAGAACAGAATAAGCTGCCATTGAGACAAACTGATTGCTGATTGACCCTCCCCTGGGGCCACTGTTTACCTGTTTGTGAGATTCCCGCCGATCACTTCTGCTTTCAGCTTTACTACCCAGCAGGTGTTGTTTCTTGTCTCAGGCAGTGAATCTTAACTCTGAGCTGGGACTAAATCCCCAAGGAGTTCCCCTGCTGATGCAGTGTCTTTTGGAGATGAGGAAATTACCCATCTCCACATAGTGAACAAAGCTTCCCCCTCACTGCCCCCAGTTGTACTTTATTTTTTAAGTTCCGGGGTACATTTGGAGGATGTGCAGATTTGCTAATTAGGTAGCCCTGGGTCCATAGTGTTTAGCAGGTTTTAGACTTTACATTTTAAGCATGAGGAGAACTCCATTTTTTTTTTATTTCTCATGCTGTCTACTATGACGGCAATTCTCTTCAAAGTCCCATCAGAATAATAACATCTGAACAACTCAAAGTCCTCCAGAACACAGCTGGCACAGTACTGCCCTGTGCTGGCACTGGAAGGGGGTGTTGAAGTGGAAATATTATCCCACCAGAAATAAAATTGACTTAGAGGAAATGCTGACTGCACAGGTGACAAGACCAGTGGGGAGTCTGACTTCACAGGAGTGGCCTTTTATTTTCTGGAATCAGTATTTGGAATTGGAGCTTTTACTGAGGAATCAGGGAGTTCTCCAGGAAGATTAGCCCCTTGAAGAGAGAGGTACTAGTGATCCCCAAAACTGCTACTGCCTCTCTCAACATAAGATCACAGGCTCTGAATAAGTGGGAAAAAACATTTAGAGTTGGTTAAAAAAAAAAAAAAAGGAGTCGAAAGGCTGCACTCAGAAAGTCAGGTAGGAAATAAAAACATGCTCAGGTATAAGCTTTCACTAAAGTCTATCTAGACAGAAGTTCTTTGCTTTTTGGCATCTTCCTCTGTCTCCCAGACTAGAGTGCAGTGATGCGATCTCAACTAAAATCTGCCTCCAGTTTCAGGGGATTCTCCTGCCTCAGCCTCCCAAGTAGTTGGCATTCCAATTGCCTGCCACTACATCTGACTAATTTTTGTATTTTTTTTTTGTAGAGACGGTTTCACCATGTTGCCCAGGATGGTCTCGAACTCCTGACCTCAAGTGATCTGCCTGCCTTAGCCTCCTGAAGTATTGGGATTATAGGTGTGAGACACTGCACCTGGCCAGTTCTTTATGTTTTTACTATCCACATGTGAATGATTTTAAGGGTGGGAGTGCTTATAGATCCACACTGGAATATGATTTTCTATATATGTCTATGAATGAATGCAGGCTATGAACAGTTCTGGCAGCAATTTAACTGTGGAAGAATGAACAATCAGAGAAGCATCTTTCAATATACAGAGTGTGTTCTTCAAAAACTGCCAGTAAAGTGATTTGTGTCAAGTGTTTTTCTCATCAAGAATTGAGGAATCAATGCCTTCAAAATGCATTCAATATGATTTAAAAGGTCATACTTGACAGAATGCTAGGAAGATTTGTGAGAGATAGCAGCCCAATTTTTGGATCCTCCCAAATCCACACAGAGACACACAAAGCAACTACTTATTGAAACCAGAAACCCAAGGACAACACTGATGTTGAGATAGGTGTCAAGGTAACTCCTTGAATCCCAAAGGTGCAGAATGCAAGAGGTGCCACCAACAGCCATCAGTTATTTCTGTGATTGGTGTTTATGTGGAAGAGATGCATGGGAATGGAGGAAGGACGAAAGAACAGAAGCGCCAGAGCCTCTATGAAATCTCCCCACTGATCCTACCTATCATCTTGCCTCAATGATGAAACCTAAGTCCAGTCTTTGGACACAGAGGCCAACTTTCAGGAATACAGGACATGCAGAATCACACTGTCCATCCTCAATCAGAAAAATCCAGGCTGTCCGAGACTCTACAATGGAGCAATGCTTGCTCTTAAAAAGATATAAAGAAAGTGCAGAAGGGACTTTAAAAGACATTACATTTAAGAAAATGAGCAAGAGGAAACTACGATGGCTTTGTTCTGCGCTGTATGTTACAATAAAGGTTAAAATACTTAAACATAAGATCTATTAATAATCTCAAAATAAAAATATTAGAATATTTAGAGCTTCCTCTAAAATATGCTCATGACTTGACCTTGAAAATAGAATATTTTAAAGTATATAATCTACTGATCATCTACCTCCTTGATGTTGTAACTATGGTGGCCACTTAAAAGCTATTTCTGTGTCTCACTTCAATGAAAGTATGGATGGAGGGCACAGGTGTCTGTGAAAGAAGATTTTCTTCTTATTCTTGTTCTAACTATGTCTCACTGTCAGTCCAGTGAAATTAATCTACTGTTCTCACAGAATTAGAAACAACTGTGTTAGTTACTCAGAGTAGTGTGTTAACAAGCTACTGTGGTCATTAAAGTATTTCAGAAATAAAACTATCCCCTTCTACCTCCAGACTCCACAACAACATGGAAACCACTACAGGGTTGCTTTCTTTGGATGCTTTCTTGGTTCTCGGAAGCCCTTGAGGAGCTCATTCCTTACAACACCTGCTAATTGAGGAAGAAGCAGTTGCCTATTCAGTCTATGCCAGAATAAAATGGCCAAGGGAGGAGCGAGCAAGGAGGGCAAGTAATAGAGGACTGGAGAGCTTGCTGCGGGCTCATAGAGGGAGGGAAGTAACAGGAGAGTGAGCGCAAGCCACTCCTCGGATTTTTCTAAGATGGGCAGTGGCTGGGAGAGACCAAAAATTACTAACAGATTGCAGAGACCAGGCCTTGCTCATCCCCAGTACTTCCTTACCTTTGCCCACTTCTACGTCTCCATTTTGAGGAGAAACAGCTTCTTAAGTGAATGGCAGTGGCCCTAAGGATGGCATCTGGGTGATTTTCTTTCTTTCTTCCTGATGCTAAATTTAGTGACTAAACTCCTTTCAACCAGGGGACAGGGAAATGGAGACGGATGCCTGAACCACTCAACCAGGTCCCCAAAGGGAACAAGCATAGGGATAAGGAACAGGGAACATCTTGTACTCTCTGTGATCATCAGAACTTGAATGAACTTTTTCCTACTGAGAGAGTGGAACTTAATTTTTATTAGCCTATGGAAGACTGATGCAAGTCAAACAATTTCTGCACCACTCTGCCCACATTTTGTGTCTTTTTTTAATTGCATTTTAGGTTTTGAGGTACATGTGAAGAACATGCAAGACTGTTGCATAGGAACACACATGGCAGTGTGATTTGCTGCCTTCCTCCCCATCACCTACATCTGGCATTTCTCCCCATGCTATCTCTCCCCAACTCCCCACCCCCCGCTGTCCCTCCCCTATTTCCCCCCGACAGACCCCAGTGTGTGGTGCTCCCCACTCTGTGTCCATTTGTTCTCATTGTTCAACACCCACCTATGAGCGAGAACATGCAGTGTTTAATTTTCTGTTCTTGTGTCAGTTTGCTGAGAATGATGGTTTCCAGGTTCATCCATGTCCCCACAAAGGACATGAACTCATCGTTTTTTCATGGCTGCATAGTATTCCATGGTGTATATGTGCCACATTTTCCCTGTCCAGTCTATCATCAATGGGCATTTGGGTTGGTTCCAGGTCTTTGCTATTGTAAACAATGAACATTCATGTGCATGTGTCCTTATAATAGAACGATTTATAATCCTTTGGATATATACCCAGTAATGGGATTGCTGGGTCAAATGGAATTTCTATTTCTAGGTCCTTGAGGAATTGCCACACTGTCTTCCACAATGGTTGAACTAATTTAGACTCCCACCAACAGTGTAAAAGTGTTCCTATTTCTCCACATCCTCTCCAGCATCTGTTGTCTCACGATTTTTTAATGATCGCCATTCTAACTGGCATGAGATGGTATCTCAATGTAGTTTTGATTTGCATTTCTCTAATGACCAGTGATGATGAGCATTTCTTCATATGTCTGTTGGCCTCATGTATGTCTTCTTTTATAAAGTGTCTGTTCATACCCTTTGCCCACTTTTGAATGGGCTTGTTTTTTTTTTTTCTTGTAAATCTGTTTTAGTTCGTGTCTGTCTTTTCTTCTGTGTTTTGGTGACGATTCAAATCCTACCCAGGTTCCCCTGTTCCTCTACGGTCTTTTCAGTTCTACCATCAAGAGCTCTCCCTCTCCTCTAATCCACAGCACTGTCCTAGAATATTCTTGTAGTTATGATTTGGGTTTTAAGTAATTTTGTTTCTGGCCTCTTGGACCAGGAGATTATCTTCTCTTTGACATTAAAAACCCTAATACCCTCTGGATTTCCTGTGGCATCCAGAAGAGTTCCTGGTATATAGGTCACCAAAACATGTTTGTTGCATATTTAACTTATTTTACTCATATTCACTGCATGACATGTTAAGTGTTCTTTGAAACTAAAGAACTGTGAGAATGTAGCAGTTTACTCTGGCTTAGCCCATTAGCTCAAGCTTGTCCAACCCCTGGGCCACACAACCCAACTCAAATTTGTAAACTTTCTTCAAACAATATGTCATTGTTTGAAGAAAGTTTAAATCACTATTTTATACACACACACACACACACACACACACACACACACACACACACACACACACACACATATATATATATATATATATATAAAATAGTGATTTATTTTTGGCTTATCAGCTATCATTAGTGTTAGTGGATTTTATGTGTGGCCCAAGACAATTCTTCCAGTGTGGCCCAGGAAACCAAACAACCGGACATCCATGCATTAAACTGTAGATTACCTGAGAGTATGAGCTTATGTATCCCATGCTGTATCATCAACATCTAGACTGGTGCTTGTTCCATGATGGACACAGTTAACATTAGTCTCATGAATAAATAAATGATCCATGTATGGAGTTTCCTTAAGGTATAAAATATTTGTTTTCAAATATAAAATACTTCTTTTGTATAAGAAAGAAATAAAAACCACTGATTGGTGAGAATAATCTATAATTCAGACATGTTAATGATCAATACATACCTGAAAAATAAGGTACCAAAAAAGTGAATTATAGTCAGTATTCAGATCTGTCAATTATTGTGCATTTAGCAACAGGACAGTACCATGGGGACAAATAAATCTAAAAGGACCCCTATAATCTAATTTAATCTACCTGAGCTGATTTTTCTCTCGAATTGGACCCTGTTCTAGCTTATCTGGCCTGCTCCCCTATACTCTGAACACATCTTGCTCATTCCTACATCTTTGCCTTTGGCGATACCATTTTTGTCTTCATGGAAAAATCCTCTCATCCCTAAATCGTATGCCTTCATTAAAATCCCTCCCTAGATACCCCTTTTCTACAGAGTGTTCCTTAGATAAAAACACTATTTTTGTGGAATTTAGAGAAGTCTCACTTTGATAAGATCAATGAACAGTCCAGGGCTTGCCACGTTCTCACACAAATATTTGTTATCATGAAATGACACTCTCACTGTTTCACACTTATTTAGTGTGCCTTGCCAAATTAGATCATAAACTATTTGGGAGTAGGAATGGTGTCCATTATTCTCTCTGTTCCAAATCACCTGGTTGAATAAGAGGTTAATAAATGGTCATATGCCTGCTATTTTAGACCTTGACAATTTCTTCCTAAAAACACAAAAGTACTCAAAACAATTACTACAAAAGAAAGAGAAGTTAATCTTTCCAATGCCTCTAACTTAAATGGCCTAGATAATTATTATTCTCTTTAGGTTTACTTGCAATGGTTGGGAAGAAGTGGGAGAGAAAGAAGAGTGAGGAGACCTTCATTTGTTCATGTTATAAGTACTACTCAAGAAGAAAAGAAGCAGATGTCCTTCATTTCCATACAGGACAGAAACATATGATATAATAGGTTTCACACAGACCCAGAGAAAATTTGTCTACATGTGGGGAGGAATTTTTCACTGTAAAACTAACCACTGAAGTAGGCTACTTAAAGGAAATTCCTCAAAACAGTGTAGACGACCATGTGTTTTGGGTAATGGAAACATTTTACTACTATAGGAACAATCATTCTCTTGAGGCTCCTCCACTGCCCTGGATCCATAATGAACAAATATTGTTGGAAGAAGTCTTACTTTTGGAGAGTCAGATAGTCTTGCTGGAGTGAAAGAAATACTTCTTACCATTTTTATCCACAAATAACATAAAAATGTAACAATGATTGCAAGCAGATACTGAACAAATAGAGATTACACTCCAGGTTTACAGAAGACACAGAGCAAAAGAAAGCAAAAAGGCATCAAATGCATAGGAAATTGTTCAGGCTTTCTCTTTTCTTGATCTGTACCTCTGAAGCTGGCGTAAACCCTCATGCTTATTAGAAAATGTCCTGAATGTGGAATCTTGAAGCAGGGATTTGTATCCTAGTCACTAATGTGATTATTTAATCTCTCTGAACCTGTTTTTCCCCATTGATAAAATGGGAATGATAATATTTACCTATATATGTGTGACCGGATACTACAATGAATATATTTGCTAAAGTAAAATGAGCTATTATTAAACTGTATGATTATTATGATAGATTAGGTGGAGAAAAGTAGAACATGATTAGATACTATTTTACTATATTATGATTATTTTACTGCAGCACAATTGCTGATTTTCCATTTAATACTTGTTGAGCAGTAGGTGCCAGGGGTCCAGAATTAAACAAAACAAATACTCCTGCTGTTATTGAAGGAAAGCAAACTCTTATCAAATATGTCTATGTTCTTGGTACAATACAGCTAACATTTTGTGAGTTCCGGCTAGATGACAAGTGCTTGAGTATTTCTATATAAACTCTTAAGAGCTCAGTCTTTTTGCCTAAAATATTTTCTGACATGGCAACAGCTCAAGTTTTCTTTTTAAAAGGGGGAAAATTTAGAATGCTTAGTAAAAGTTATGACATAAAATTAATAGAAATTGATTCTGTTTTTACAACTTCAACTTTACAGTGCTTGAACTAAATCAATATAAATTGAATTCTTTTATGAAAACTTCAACCCTTCCCAGTGCTGCTTCTTTCAGGCTGATTCAGCAGAACTTGAATCCACCCAAATCATATGTGCCTCTGGAGAGCATCAAACTGTCTCTGAATATGGACAGGTTTTCACTCAATTTTTTAAATCCCAAAGCAGTATCACAGAATTCTACAATTAAAAAAGGATCTTAGAGGCTAAATCTTCCACTCGTTGTAGGAGTCTTGTACAATGTGCCTGGAAAGTTTTGACCAGTCTTCAAGCTTGACCACTTTCTATCATTTAATATCTAAAAAAGGCATCATATTCCTTTATTTAGGTAGCTCCAATGTTTATTACGTTGGTAAAATATTAAGACAAAGTCTGTATCCCTGGAACACATTTAATACCTCAGTTCTGACAAAGTCATTGTGCTCCATTAAAATTAGGTATGATTGTAAAATTGCTTATATTAGCTGGATATAATGTATTTTTAGACACACAGAATAAAAATTGTACATAATGTATTTGTTTTAACACCTGAAGTCATCGTTAATGTTGGTACTCCTCTGATCTCTGACACTATGTGTTAATACATTATTCACTAATTTATTTACTCAAATATTTCGAGTTCTTAGTATGTGTCATGTAGGTTACCGGTTGATGAAAAAGATAAAAATTCAATTCTATATTGTAATTATTATGTTTTACACAGTGGGGACTCTCTTGCCCCTTCTGCAGTATCTCAGGAATGATTCTCCATGCCCAGTGATCTCCCTTCTCCCTCTTGTCCTACCCTAGACATATCTGGGGTTCATAAACAGAGGACCACAACCCCTGGGCTAAATAAAATAAACCCCTTACATGCACAGAAGCTTTGGCCTGCAGGCTTGATGGAATGTCCAATGATCTTAGTTAAAACACTCAAACCAAGCCCCAGAAGACAACCAAAACTTATATTGAAGATATTTTTTTCAAGTTCTTAAAGGTATTTTTGTATGTAGTATTTCTTATGCTCTGAAGAAATATGTTATCTACTTCATGTAATCCTTTAAGAGATTGAGCCACTAGATTATACTAGATTTTCAACCAGATTTTCATTATAGAATGGAAAATTACCTTTCAATTATTTGACTACAATTCTTTAGATCAAGTCCAATTCATCGGAAAATTGAATCTGTCCAAATAAGCCAAAGAATGAAACAAACAGAAGCTGTCCAAGAATTCTTAATTATTCCTGGAGAAACTGTTATGCAGTTACATCACTAAAACCACTCTTAGCACAAGAAGTAGGGAATGTATTTCCAATGTAGTTTCAGTGGCAAAATGAGATCTGAACATAATTGCCTTAAATAACCTAAACAAAATAATCACAAATTCCCTAATTAAGAATCTACTTATGGATCAAGGCAGATGAGAGGCAGGACTAGATTGCAGCTCCAGACAGAGCAGCATCTGGAGGCTTGCACTGTGAATTTCAGCTCCAGGTCGACTGCAAGAACTAACCAGCAATCTTGAGAGGACCCACAGACCCTCTGAAGGAAGCAGACTACTCCTGCAGGACCTGGGAGACACCCCAAATACAACGAGTGCTCTGACTGCAGAAGTGGAAAAGGGAAACTCCTTTCCCCAACACACATCCCCACTCATGAAGCTGAAGTTTGGAGAAGGAAAACATCGGGCAAGCTTTGAAGCCCAACTTGCCCTCCACCTGGAAACAGACTCGTGGCTGTTGCATGGGGCATGGTGAGAATGAGACCATCCCTTCAGTTTATGTGGGAGCTGGGTGAGGCCTGTGACTGCTGGCTATCTCCTCACTTCTCTGAATTGGTGAAATTCATCACAAAAAGATCTTTGCCTGACAACCTGCATGACTCAGCAGAGGCAGCTATAATCCTCCTAGGTACATAACTCCAGTGACCTGGGATTCTCAACCCCATCCCTGACAGCAGCCACAGCAAGATCTGTCCAAGTAGAGTCTGAGCTCAGACATGCTTAGCCTTGCCCCCACCTGATGGTCCTTCCCTACCCACCCTGGTAGCAGAAGACAAAGGGCATAAAATCACGGGAGTTCTAAGGCCCCATCCACCAATAATCCCTTTCCACACTACTACAGTTGATGCTTATTAGAAAGCACCACCTCCTGGCAGTAGGCCAACCAGCTCAAAAATAGAGCTTTAAACCACCAAAGCTAAGAACTCTCATGGAGTCCACTGCACCCTCTGGCACCTCCACTGGAATACGTGGTGGTTATCTATGGCTGAGAGACCCGTAGATAGTTCACATCACAGGACCCTGTGCAGACAACCCCCAGTACCAGCCCAGAACTGGGTGAACTCAATGAGTGCCTAGACCCAAAAGAGAGACAATAATCACTGCAGTTCAGCTCACAGGAGCCACAGACACAGGAAAATGGGGAGAGCACTACATCAAGGGAACACCTGTGGGACAAAAAACTGGAACAACCACCTTCAGCCCTAGACCTTCCCTCTGACAGAGCTTACCCCAGTTATAAGGAACGAGAAAACCCTGGTAATATGACAAAACAAGGCTCATTTATACCCCCCAAAAATTGCACTAGTTCACCAGCAATGGATCCAAACCAAGAAGAAATACCTAATTTACCTGAAAAAGAACTGAAGAGGTTAGTTAAGCTACTCAGGGAGGGACCAGAGAAAGGCAAAGCCCAGTGCAGGGAATCCAAAACATGATACAAGAAATAAAGAGAGAAATATTAAAGGAAATAGATAGCTTAAAGAAACAACAATCCAAAATTCAGGAAACTTTAGAAACATTTTTAGAAACATGAAATGCTCTGGAAAGTCTCAGCAATAGAATTGATCAAGTAGAAGAAAGAAATTCAGAGCTCAAAGATAAGGTCTTCTAATTAACCCAACCCAACAAAGACAAAGAAAAGAGACTAAGAAAATATGAATAAAGCCTCCACAAAGGTTGGGTTTACGCTAAATAACCAAATCTCAGAATAATTGCTATTCCTGAGGAAGAAGACAATTCTAAAAGTTTGGAAAACGTATTTGGGGAAATACTTGAGGTAAACTTCCCTGGCCTTCATAGCGACCTAGACATGCAAATACAAGAAGCACAAAGAAAGAACACTTGGGAAACTCATCACAAAAAGGTCTTTGCCTAGGGACACTGCCATCAAGTTATTCAAAGTTAAGGTGAAGGAAAGAATCTTAAGAGCTGTGAGACAGAAGAACCAGGTAACCAACAAAAGAAAACCTATCAGATTAACAGCAGATTTATCAGGAGAAACCCTATAAGCTAGAAGGGATTGGTGTCCTATCTTCAGCCTCCTCAAATAAAACAATTATCAGCTAAGAATTTTGTATACAGTGAAACTAAGCATTACGTACAGAGGAAAGATAGTCATTTTCAGACAAACAAAGGCTGGCAGAATTCACCATTATCAAGCCACCACTGCAAGAACTGCTAAAAGAAACTCTATGTCTTGAAACCAAATCCTAGAAACACATCAAAAGAGAATTTCTTTAAAGCATGAATCACAGAAGACTTATAAAACAAAAATATAAGTTAAAAAGTAAAAACAAAAAGAACCCAAACTATGAAGGCAATGAAGAGCATGATCTATGCAATGATACCTCACATTTCAATACTAACATGGAATGTAAATGGCCTCAATGCTCCACTTAAAAGATACAGAACCACAGAATGGATAAAAACTCACCAACCAACTATCTGCTGCCTTCAGGAGCCTCACCTAACACATAAAGACTCACAGAAACTTAAAGTAAAGGGTAGAAAAAGGCATATCATGCAAAAGGACACCAAAAGCAAGCAGGGGTAGTTATTCTTAGATCAGACAAAACAAACTTCAAAGCAACAGCAGTTAAAAGAGACAAAGAGGGACATAATATAATGGTAAAAGGCCTTGTCCAACAGGAAAATATCACAATCCTAAACATATATGCAGCTAACACTGGGTTTCCCAAATTTATAAAACAATTACTAATAGACCTAAGAAATGAGATAGACAGCAACACAATAATAGTGGGGGACTTCAGTACTCCACTGACAGCACTAGACAGAATGTCAAGACAGAAAGTCAACAAAGAAGCAATAGATTTAAGCTATACCTTGGAACAAATGGACTTAACAGATGTATACAGAACATTTCATCCAACAATCACAAGATACACAACCTATTCAACAATGCATGGAAGTTTCTCCAAAATAGACCATAAAATCAGCCTCAATAAATTTAAGAAAATTGAAATTACATCAAGCATGCTCTCATATACCACAGTGGAATAAAACTGGAAATAAACTCCAAAAGAAACCTTCAAAACCACACACAAATACATGGAAATTAAATAACTTGCTCCTGAATGAGGATTGGATCAAAAACAAAATTGAGATAGAAATTTAAAAATTCATCGAATTCAATGACAATAGTTATACCACCTATCAAAACCTCTGGGATACAGCCAAGGTGGTGGTAAGAGGAAAGTTCATAGCCCTAAATGCCAACATCAAAAATTCTGAAAGAGCACTAACAATCTAAGGTCCTACTTCAAGGAATTAGACAAAAAAAGAACAAACCAAACCCAAACCCAGCAGAAGAAAGGAAATAACCAACATCAGACTAAATGCAATTGAAACAAACAAACAAACAAAAAATACAAAAGATAAATGACACAAAAAGCTGGTTCTTTGAAAAGATAAATAAAACTGATAGACCATTAGCAAGATTAACCAAGAAAAGAGGGAAAATCCAAATAATCTCACTGAGAAACAAAACAGGAGATATTACGACAGACACCACTGAAATACAAAAGATCACTCAAGGTAACTATGAACACCTTTACACACATAAACTAGAAAAGCTAGAAGAGAGGGATAAATTCCTGGAGAAATACAACCCTTCTAGCTTAAATCAGGAAGAATTAGATACTAATAACAAGTAGCAAGATTGAAATGGTAACTAAAAAACTACCAACAGCAACAACAAAAAAGTCCAGCACCAGAAGGATTCACAACAGAATTATACCAGATATTCAAAGAATTGGCACCAATCCTTTTGACACTATTCTACAAGACAGAGAAAGAAGGAACCCCCCTTAACTCATTCTGTAAAGCCAGCATCACTCTATTACCAAAACCAAGAAAGGACACAACAAAAAGAGAAAATTACAGACTGATATCCTTGATGAATATACATGCTAAAATCCTTAACAAAATACTTGCTAACCGAATCCAACAACAAATCAAACAGATAATCCGCCACGATCAAGTGGATTGGATACCAGGGATGCAGGAATGGGTTAATATACACAAGTCAATAAATGTGATGTACCACATAAACATAATTAAAGACAAAAATCACATGATCATCTCAACAGATGCAGTAAAAACATTAAAACAGAATCCAGCATCCCTTTGTTATCAAAACTCTCAGTAAAATCGGTATACAAGGGACATAACTTAATGTGATAAAAACTATCTATGACATACCCACAGCCAACCTAATACTGAATGAGGAAAAGATGAAAGCGTAACCTCTGAGAATGGGAACAAGATAAGGATGGCCACTCTCACCATTTCTCTTCAACAGAGTATTGGAAGTTCTAGCCATGACAATCAGACAAGAGAAGGACATAAAGGACATCCAAATAGGTAAAGAGGAAGTCATACTGTCCCTGTTTGCTGACAATATGATCGTCTACCTTGAAAACCCTAAGAACTCCTCCAGAAAGCTCATAAAACTGATAAAAGAATTCAGCAAAGTTTCTAGGTACAAAATTAATGCACACAAATCAGCTCTTTTATACACCAACAGTGACAAAACAAAAATGAAATCAAGAACTCAACCCTTTTTACAATTGCTGCAAAAAAAAAAAAAAAAAAAAAAAAACTTAGGAATATATCTAACAGAAGAGTCAAAAGACCTCTGCAAGGAAAACTACGTAACACTGATGAAAAAAAATCAAAGACGACACAAACAAACAGAAACACATCCCATGCTCTTGGATGGGAACAATCAATATTGTGAAAATGAGCATCTGACAAAAGCAATGTACAAATACAATGCAATTCCCATCAAAATGCCAGCATCATTCTTCACAGAGTTAGAGAAAAGAATTCTACAGTTCACATAGAACCAAAGAGTCCAAATAGCCAAAGCTAGACTAAGTAAAAATAACAAATCTGGAGGCATCACTCTTCCTGATTTCAAACTATACAATAAGGCCATAGTCACCAAAACACCATGGTACTGGTATAAAAATAGGCACACAGATGAATGGAACTGAATAGAGAACCCAGAAATAAACCCAAATAGTTAAAGCCAACTGATCTTCAACAAAGCAAACAAAAACATAAAGTGTAGAAAGGACACCCTTTTCAACAAATGGTGCTAGGATAATTGGCTGGCCACAGGTAGGAGAATTAAACTGGATCCTCATCTCTCACCTTATACAAAAATCAACACAGGATGGATTAAGGGCTTAAACCTAGGACCGGAAACTACAAAAATTCTAGAAGATAATATAGGAAAAACCCTTTTAGACATTGGCTTAGGCAAGGTTTTCATGACTAAAAACCCAAAAGCAATTGCAATGTAAACAAAGATAAATAGATGGAACCTAACTAAAGAGCTTGTGCATGGCAAAAAGAATAGTCAGCAGAGTAAACAGTCAACCCACAGAGTGGGAGAAAATGTTCACAATCTACTTCTGACAAAGGACTAATATCCAGAATCTACAATGAACTCAAATCAGTAAGAACAAAACAAACAATCCCATCAAAAACTGGGCTAAGAACATGAATAGCCAATTCTCAAAAGAAGATATACAAATGGCCAATAAGATTAAAGAATACTCAACATCACTAATGATCAGGGAAATGCAAATCAAAACCACAATGCGATACTACCTTACTCCTGCAAGAACTGCCATAAACAAAGAATAAAAAAAACTGTAGATATTGGTGTGGATGCGACGATCAAAACTGGGACAAACTGTCCCAATTTGTCTTTACACTGCTGATGGGAATGTAAACTATTACAGCTGCTATGGAAAACACTGTGGAGATTCCTTAAAGAACTAAAAGTGAAATTACCATTTGATCCAGCAATCTCACTACTGGGTATCTACCCAGAGGAAAGGAAGTCATTCTTCGAGAAAGATACTTGCACATATCAAACACATAATGTTTGTTGTGGCACAATTTGCCACTGCAAAATCATGAAACCAACCCAAATGCCCATCAGTCAATGAGTGGAT
The DNA here is from genome assembly GCA_004027715.1 of Plecturocebus donacophilus. Classification (NCBI taxonomy): domain Eukaryota; kingdom Metazoa; phylum Chordata; class Mammalia; order Primates; family Pitheciidae; genus Plecturocebus; species Plecturocebus donacophilus. The sequence continues at coordinate 3,580 of PVKP010009969.1, read as the reverse complement.
AAAGAAACTGGTGTGTGTATACACACACACACACACACAATGGAATACTACTCAGCCATAAAAAGGAATGAATTAACAGCATTTGCAATGACCGAGATGAGACTGGTGACTATTATTCTAAGTGAAGCAACTCAGGAATGGAAAACCAAACATTGTATATTCTCACTGATATGTGGGAGCTAAGCTATGAGGAAGCAAAGGCATAAGAATGATACAGTGGACTTTGGGGACTTGGGGGAGGCGGAAGAGGGGTGAGAGATAAAAGACAACAAATATGATGCAGTGTATACTGCTCAGGTGATGGGTGCACCAGGATCTCGCAAATCACTAAAGAATTTACTCATGTAACCAAGTACCACCTGTACCCCAATAACTTATGGAAAAATAAAATAAAAAATCTACTTGTGAAGCATTTGTTATGCACTAGGCATTATTCTAGGGGTTTACATATACTGATTTATTTAATGTTCTCATCAACCACCCTTAGGGAACACTATTGTCAACCTCATTTTATAGATGAGAGAATAAGACATAGAGAAGTTAAATTACTTGCTCAGTGTTACACATTATAAGTGGCGGAGCCAAGATTTAAAGTAATTAATAATGTAACCATATTTAGGGGAAATTTCCATTTACTTGAGGAAATAAATTTAATATATATCAGCATTTCCTTTGCATTTCAGCAGATAGTGCATTGTGCCCCACTGCTACTGATGAACCATATGGGAAGCTAGGTGAGGCAGAAGTCGAGGTTCACAAAGAGCTACACCATGCAACCAGCAGTCTGCTGGTCAGGAGAAGGTTGTCCTACCTATTCTGTGTCATCTTCTCTAGGACTCTCCAATCTCTCTACCTTCTGTTTATGCCTAATACAGAACACAGTACAAAACCCATCTTCCTGAGACCAAAATGATTCCTCCATGCTTGGTGCCCACGGCCAACGTTAGTCTCGTCTGAAACTTGGCATAACAAATGCACAATGAATCATCGTCACTTTTATTTCTTAGGAATGTGACTCAATTATTCATTAAAACGTATCTAACTCGACTTCAAATATTTTGTTATTGAACATATCAGTATCTTACATGTAATTTATTTTTGACTAAATAAATTACAAATATGCTTGCTGTTTGTGTAGAGAAGAGGTGCTCAGGGTAGAGAATCAGAGGGGTGGATGGGCATGGGGAGCTGGATGGAGGTTCAGTCTCATCTGGCCTCCACTTGCCTTCCTCTAAGCCACATTGTCTGTGGGGAAAAACAGTGTGACACCTACATCAATGATGAAAATCCACTCTACCAACAGAATGGCCAGAAATTGAGAAGACTGGAGTATTGAGGTCCTGAAGGCTGGCCTCAAACTCCTTAGCTGTGAGTTTACTAGGTATATGTGGAAGTTATAAGACTATAAAATCTTTTAAACTATCATCTCTCTATTTTGTCCAGACTGTCTTTCAGTTTTTTGAGTGAGTTATACTATATGAATTAGTTGGTGGTGGTTTTTAACAACTGGGAAGAAATACAGATAACTCTTTCCTTACCATAAACTCTGAGCATACATGATAGTTCAAGCCATATAAATGTTTCATGGACTTTGTAAACTATACCTGTAGGAGAATTCTGTCATTTCACCTCATAAGTATTTGTGTAAAATCAACATGACACAACAGTTTGAAACTGAAATCCAAGTTGAAACCTAATTAATAGTTTCAAAAAATGTACAGTGGTAGTAAGTGATTGCTGGAAGGAAAAAAATTATCTGGGTAGTTTTCAGCCTTTACTGGTATGTAAAATGAATCTCGGGGTGATTAAATGTTGAGTGTGTGAATAAATGAATATGTAAGTGGAATGCTGATAAATTATTGATATATGGCCTAACAGTCTGTACAGCTTAATTGTATCACTGATTATCTGGATGATTCTGCTTCGATAAATTTACTTTTCTAGCTCCTTTCTTACCAAATCATCAAGAATGCTGGATTTACTCTCTGGCTAACCAGGACCTGGCTGGTCTCTTCTCATCTGTGAACCAAGGGCCTTCACTCATCACTGTTTATTTCCTTATTACCTGCAACTGATAAATATGCTTGCTTGTGATCATCACTTATGATCATCTCCTCTTATAACACATGCCCCATGATGTCAAGGACTTAGCCGGGTGACAAAGGATAGGGCTCCGATATGACAGGACTGGTGTTCTTTTAAGAAGAGGAAGAGACACCAGAGATCTTGCTCCCTGTGCATGGGGAAAAGGCCACATTAGAACAGAGTGAAAAGGTAACTGTCTGCAAGATAGGAAGAATAGTCTCACTGAAAACCAACCGCACTGGCACCTGCATCTTGGCCTGTCAGCCTCGAGAACTGTGAGGGAATAAATATCTGTTGTTTAAGTTACCCAATCTGTAGTATTTTGTTAGGAAGCCTATAATGACTATATGACTAATATATTCTCTGTGTTAAAAATAAGGAAAGAAAGATCCTTTAGAAAGCTTGTACATCTTGGTCATTTAAAAATGTATATAAATATTTTTTAAAAGCTAACTTAGTTTCTTGCTAGTTTCAAGACCAAAGGATGCTGTTCTCAAAGGCCAGGGAATCATTACTTTGAACATGGATGAATCTGGAAACCATCATTCTCAGCAAACTGACACAAGAACAGAAAACCAAACACTGCACGTTATCACTCATAGGCGGGTGTTTAACAATGAGAACACATGGACACGGGGAGGGGAGCATCACATACTGTGGTCAGTTGTGGGGGCTAGGGGAGGGACAGCGTGGGGAGGGATAATGAGGGGAGAAATACCAGATATAGGTGACGGGGGATGGAGGCAGCAAACCACCTTGCCATGTATGTACCTATGCAACAATCCTGCACGATCTGCGCATGTACCCCAGAACCGAAATTACAATTAAAAAAAAAATTATCAAGGAAGATAACGCCTCTATTTCTTAGGTTCTGTAGGATACTAGGAGGGTAACTTCAGCAGGTATCTTACTCCAAGTTACAAGACAACCTCCTTTTATAAAAGACAGTAGAAGTTTATTTTTCCTTTGGATGAAGCCAATTGTCTAACACAGATGGTTACCCCAATTACTAAAGGAATTTAGGCTGAAAGGTGTGACAAATGGTGCTGTAAAGTCCCCGTGAGGACAAGTTATTGTTTACCTTGAGAATTTGTATGTAAAAGGTTATATCTGCTTGTTATATAAAAAGCTGAGATTTTTTTCTGTCTTTGCAATTTCTTCGCTTATTTCCTGGGATGTGCATTTTACTCTGGTTTAATGCCTATTCAATAAAACTGTTTTCTTTCATTTCTACCTTTGTGGAGAAGTTTTCTGGGTTAGGAGGAGATTTTCTTTTCAATTATATTTCTCTAACACTTCCCAGTCCCAGTGAGAATATCAGGCAATATATAAACATCTGTTAAATTAATATCTATATCTCCCCATCTATATTAGTCCATTTTGCATTGCTATAATAAAGGAATACTTGAGGCTGGGTAATTTTTAAGTAAAAGAGGGCTATTTGACTCACGGTTGTGTAGCGCGCCCAAGAAGCATGGCACCAGAATCTGCTTCT